>BMAV01004478.1:91092-105280 GCA_019973955.1 Trichonephila inaurata madagascariensis | reverse complement strand
CTTTGACTTCTACTTTCACCGGACTTAAAAAAGACACGTGTACTAACTACTCACTCGCTGCTGATCAACGCTGAAAGAGATCTCGTCTTGTCATGGCTTGGAGTGCAGACTGTTTTGCTGAACCTTGGAATAAAATATAATATGTTAAACGGCTATTTCCCTGTCAATCTTTAAGAATTACTCCAATACATGATATATATATATATATATTGCTTACACTACAGATCCATTCATTCAATTTTTGTCACCCAATCAATTTGAGTGGAATATAAAATAAACATTGTTGATCTTGATGGTATTTTCATCTCTCTTCATTTCGTTGAAACAATGTTTAAAAACGCTTGTAATGTACGCTCAAAATATTGGATGTTTTTTATCCTTACGCCTTATTAGCTGCTATAACATCCTACCGCATTTCATTGGTCGGTTGATTGATTGAATATTAACGTCGCACTGTTCAGCAACACGAGGGCTTTTGGCGACGGACCACGTCATTTTGAACCATGGTCAAGTGACGTGGATGACACCTGAGCTGGCACCCCCCTCTCCTAACTACCACACCACACCAACGGGAGGACGTTTCAGCTCTCGACAGATTTAACGTGCATCGCTGCCCTACACGGCGGGTCTTTAGTGGTACTGGGCTCGAACTCGTGACAAGGCAAGCCACGGTCCGATACCTATACCACTCGGCTACCGCGGCCTCATTTCATTGGTCGGAAGAAATGTCTTCTGGAATTCTCTCTGACGAAGGGAATTTATTCTAACAGAGTATTGGGGTTGTGTTTATGAAATAAAGTTTATATAATCATAAAGATAATCATGCTTCATTACTTTGCTTATCATCACACCAAACGCCCAAATAACATACGAGGACTATTTTTTAATTACGGTCCATTGGCGCTGCATACACCGCAACGAGTCTCTACGTCACTGACCAGCATCCTTTGCGAACACTCTCGTGCCATTTCCAGCTCTGTAGCTATCGTGTATGCTTCGCTGTGCGTCTTTAAAATGTTTAAGGTGATTGAATCACCTGCCAAATGTAAGATACGGTGTGTTATCCGTTTTTTGACTGCGAGAAAAATGTCAGCTGCAGACATTCATCTCCAGATAACAGAAGTTTATGACACAGAAGCAATGAGGGATAGAAAAGTTCGAAAATGGGTCAGGAAGTTTAAAGATGGGCGAACAAACGTCCATGACGAAGAATGCTGTGGCCGGCCCTCTGTAATCAATGATGATTTGATACAAGCAGTTGAAACAAAAATTTGTGAGAACAGGAGATTCACGATAACGACTCTTTAATTGGAATTTCCCGACGTTTCTCGGTCGGTGGTGTACAAAATTGTGACTGAAGACCTCAACTTTAAGAAATTGTGTTCTCGGTGGGTACCCAGACTCCTCACAGCGGAGCACAAAGAGAAAAGGTTTGCCATTTCATTAGACTTTTTGATTCGTTACGAGGAAGAAAGGGATGACATATTGAATCGAATCTCTCGTTACTGGAGATGAAGCATGGGTATTCCATATAACCCCGGAATCAAAGTAATAGTCGATAGCATGGCTACACATATCCTCTCCCGTCATGGTCAAAGCCAAACAAACGCTGTCAAAGCGCAAGATTATGGCAACAGTGTTTTGGGACTGGCGCGGTGTTTTGCTGATGGACTTTATACCACAAGGAATAACGATCAATTTAGGTGCCTACTGCGCAACTCTACGGAAGCTCCGAAGAGCATTGCAAAACAAACCGCTCGGCATGCTGTCAAAAGGTGTTTTGCCCTTCCACGATAACGCAAGGCCTCACACTTCTCGAAAGACTCGAGAGTTAATCGAATCTTTTGGCTGGGACGTTTTGTACCATACACCATACAGCCCCGACCTCTTTCCGAGCGATTTCTACCATTACCGGAACCTCAGACACAGTCTTGGTGGGAAGTGTTTCAGTGACAACGATGAATTGAAAGCGGGCGTTAACTCCTGGCTGTCCAAACAGGCGGCAGATTTCTTTGAAGAAAGTTTTCAAAACTTAGTTCTAAGGTATGACAAGTGCATTAATAAACTCGGGAACTATGTAGAAAAATAGGCAAAAGTATGTACAATCCTAAAATAAAGGTTTTTTAAATAAAATATTATCGTTATTTTTTTTTAAAAACAAACGAACCTTACTTAAAAAACAGCCCTCGCATATTAAATATACATGCCAAATTTTTATGATGATACTCCCAGAAAAGAATAAAATTCAAATTGAAGTTTACCATTTGTTGCATCATATGGTTTGATGGCCTAGAAAAAGATCTCCTAGTTTTGAGAACTATAAATTGGAGAACACTAGCAGGAGGAAGGCTGGCCTGGGAAAGGCTTCTTGAGAAAGCACACCTTGGGCTGTCGAGCCACTGAGGAGGAAAAGGATATGTTGCATCTTAGTGAAGATGAAGCTATAATATTTTTAATGTGTCTATATCAGCGTTTCTCAAATTGTGAGGCGCGAACATCTAAAAATCTAATCTATTTAAAATCTAAAAATATTTTTAAATATTGCTAATTTGCTGAAAAGAAGCAAAACCAAATAAATTTTGACATAATAAAAAATGAAATACACATTTGCACTGATATAATACACTTATAAATGTATGATAATTAATTTTGTGTGTATTGATAATTAATTTAACAATGTAAAATATTTATAGCATACTAAGGAGGGCTTCAATTTGTAGCATATAACTTAACAATACCTAGTTAGGGACAAGTTTAATAATTACCAATGACACCATGGGCCTGTCATATATATAAAAAAATTTAATATTTATCTCAATAATTTGTATAGTTTATAAATAAATCGTATTTTAGTTTAAGCGTTAAAATATAGTATTATTGAATTCAATACATTGTTACAGTATGGAAGGTGGCGCGATGAAAATTATGATTGAAAATTGGATCGCAAATTTTAAAAGTTTGAGAAGCGCCGGTCTATATCAAATGTTTTAAGTTGAAAAGCTTTTTATTTGGCGGGGGTGGGTAATAACCATAAAATGTCTTACTAAAATAATCTTTGGTTACTTTTTGCTGTCATCTTTTCTCCTACTCAACCTGAGATTGCTTTCAAAAATATTGATACAAATAATGCAATATAAACAATATTATATGTGAAATTATTGTGCAAAAAATGTAAACAAAAGTAAAGTAATTTCAAATCATATTCAATTCGCGCAAAACATTTTTTTTTAAATTCTCAAAAAAAAACACCTCTTATTATAGTTTCTTTTTCTGTCAAATCATTAAATTAGATTCATTTACTTAAAGAGATGAAAAAAATAATTTTAACTCGTGTAAATAAAAGAATAGTAGGAAAATATAACCAAAAAAAAGCTCGAAAATACCACTCTTAGAAGTTCTTTTTTAAAAAAATATTGCCCCTATGTATATCCTGTCAGTGGATAAGACAGAAAATTAACCGGAAAAAAAAAATCTTTAAGGTACTTATGCAAAAGAAGAGATAATGTTCTTTGTTACCGCGCTCCTAAGAATTTTTTTTTTCCCCTCGGTACCTCAGTTCTAGTGTATCTTTGTTTTTTCTTTTAATACTTCGACATAACTGAATTATTCTTTTCTCTTTTTTGTCTGTCCCCCTTTTTTTCTCGTGGTAAATTAATTTCCAGAAATTCATGACCCTTAGAAAACCCTTCATGTAACAAGATGAAGAAGCATTGCGGAAATTCATGAACAATTATCTCTGTCCAACGTTAGATTTAGAGGATTAAGAATATTATTTATATGATTCCAAAATATAAATTACGTTTAATATTTCTTTATTTTAAGAAAACCCATTACGAGGTTTTTTCGATTTGTGGATTGTTAAAAATTAATTTTTATTTCTGTGAACTTTACTTTGTTTATTTTGTCATTTTTAGAAACAAATTTTCAAGTTAACTGTTTTTATGCTGAAAAATATATCTTTTTTAAAAAAAAAATTTGTAGGGTGTCCGAGATAGGGTTTGCAGCCCCGGGGATCCAGAAAGCCCGGGACTAAAGTAACTTATTCCAAGATTTAGTTTTTGTCCTAATTATACTTTGAATTTTTTTTTTTTTCATATCAAAATTTTGTAAGAATTTAATTTTCAGAAAATTTATATATATATTTTTTTATAAAATATGTAATTAGAATTTATTTGTGCATTTTTTTTTTTTCGTTCTGGTTAATGTATTGAGAAAATAGTCTAACGGAACAATTTTAAACTCCGAGTACTAGACAACTACTGAGTACTAGAGTTTAATATTCAGTTCACAATGGACTAAATTCACAGACAAATGGTGCAAAGTCGGAATCACGTGATGCACTGGCAAACGTGCAACACGTTTCCGTGGAAAATTCTTATACTTACATTGTTGATATCTTGTGTTTTAACTTTATCACCGTAAATGTACTTAATATTATATAATATATATTTTTTATTATTATATTTTAACATATCTATTGGGTAGAAAATAATTTTATTAATATTTTTACATAACTTTTGCTTTTATTCTAGTTTATATGTGTTTAGAGTGCATAGCCTCTTATAGTTGTTACTTGTCGTGTTTGTTTGTGTACTTATTTATAGTTAGTTATTTTTTTAATTAATTTATTAACTAGTATTATACTTACTCTTAGTAAGTATACTTTAGTATAGTTATTAGTATTACTACTTAACAATTTCTGAGGTGAATTATAAATAATTTTCTGTTCTAATGAAATACTCTTTTTAAACTCTCTGTCATGGCTATATGGCCATATACTCGTTTATGTCGTGATTTCATTCATTTTTTTTAACAACGAAATAAAAGTTTTTTTAATAATATTAGTATTTTTATTTATTATAAAATCAGAAATTCGTTCTAAAGCATTTTTCATAAATAGTCCACAATCCTAACCCCGAGACCATTTTCGGAATTAGGATAATGTAATCCCGAAATCCCGAGATTGAAAATATAACACGGGATTAAAAACCTTAGTCTGAAAAGTATGACTACACTTTCAAAAAGGAATTAAAAATAAACAAAGATTTTCTCTTACGGTTTTTTAATGTTCCATAATGAAATGATTAAAGTTTCTGTGAAATGATATGAAACTAGATGCTACAATGTTCACGTTTTGCAGCATTCTCGTTTCAAAATGGCTTCTCCGCAAGAACAAACGCAAGTTATAGTGTGGTTTATCGAATTTAAATCTGCAACACAAGTACTCCACAGTTTATGAGAACCTTGAAATATTTATGACGATATGTGTAACGGGTCTATTTGCGTTCTTCCTACTAATAGTTCTCATGGGGAGTAATGGGTCTTTAAAAATTATTCTATTGAAAACTCTCCTCCTCCGAAGAAGATGTGATTATGAAAATCAAGGCTTGTATATAAAGATTAACTTTGAAGCTCGAAGAGAGGGAGGTTAGACTGATAACGGATAGCGGTTATTGGTTAACGTGAAGCTAGACGAGAGCTCTTCGTGACTTATTTGAGTAATATAAAGAATGACGACATGGTCAATTAGGCGTTAAATTGGATTAGAACGATTTGAATTAGAAGAGGTATTGCCTGAACGTAAGTGTGATCCGATTTATTGTTAATTCTTCTAGTATCTCGTCTACCTCGCTATTGTTCCCCATATTTATTAATTGGTGCATTTCTTTACTTGGGTTGTCGAATTTGTGTCGTTGTCGATAAATAGTGTTTGTTTTGAATATGTCTAATCTTCCTTCCGATCCTCTCACACTAATGGATGGCACGGGCCGTCCATTACAGATAGAAAGAGTAATTTCAAAAACAAAATCTGGTAGCCCGCCCTAGCAGAAATGGCGTTATTCGTATAGTGTTGAGCACGATAAATGGTGCGCACATTGAAATCGTGCAATAAACATTGTAAAAAAAAATTTGGGGTTTTCTTTATGGAACACAATAAAACCGTTAGTGAATATCTTTGTTAGGTTATTTGTAATTCAAATTTGAAAGTGTAGTCATACTTTTCGGACAACCAGTACATCCAGAATTTATAATTATTTTTGTAATAAATTTTGAAATTGAAATCTACGTGACTTCGATCTTAAATTAAAGCTTTTAAAAAATATTTTTTTTTCATATAAATAAAATTAAAAATTCTTGAACAACTCTTTCTTTTTTTCCCCTAGAAAAAGCAAGCGTAGAGGGGTGATAAAATTTATGCTGTTGTTTATGTTCTTTTATAAGAATACTGTATATAAATCGTTCATCAGTTCATTTTATTTTTATTTTGTTATTCTTTTAAAAAGTCACAGATAAAAATTTCTCTTTTCTATTTAATTCATTTTATTTTCAGTTTTGGGATAGCTTAGGGAATCTCGTGTATGTTTTTGGATTTTAAATTCTTCAGTATTAATTATTAACAAATAAAACATGTAAAGCACTGTTTTTCTTTTTACTATTAAAAATACAGAGCTTTCTTCTTTTTGAAACATGGATAAATAAATTAAGGCTTAACTCATAAAATTTATTTTTAAGCTGAAACAAGAAACATAAAATAATGATAACTTTTCTTCTTAATTGTAGTGTTATCAACCAGTTCGCAATATATGCGCTAGAAAACAGATCCTGACATTTATCTGGAGAATTTGCCATTTATCTGGCTTTGAATTTTTAAGTGTGTGTGTGATAGGGAGAGGATAGTTAAATTTTAACATAAACATTATTCTGCATATTTATTTTCTCATCGTAGATATATACAGCTAATACTTTCTCAGGAAAAATCATCTTCAAACTTTAAAATCCAATACTATCTCATTTTCCTTTTATAATCGTAGCTGTGATTTTCCAAGCTTTACACCCTTTCGGAAATCTTAACTAAAAAATTATGATTTAGCAGTTATTGAAATAAGTATAAAATCCAACTCAAAACCAGGAACAGTTGGCGTTAGTTTGCATTTCTGAGAGGACATTTGTTGGAATGTGTCTTGATAAATGAATCTAAAAATATTTCGACGAAAGTTCCCATGTGCTTCCTTCGAAATGTTACATAAATATATTCACACCACACGTTTTTATAGTGTTCAACATACTGACACTCCCAGTATGGTACACTACCGCAATAGAATGAGTTCTCCAAAAAAACCAAATCAAAATATATCCGAAACAAACCGTGGTTTAAACTCGAATACGAATTTTATAAGAAAATAATAACTTGTTAATCTTTTTAAGAAATTTAAAAAATTAGAATCGACAAATTAATATTTTTCAAAAAGAATCAAATTAGAAAAATTATTAATACGTAAGTAAAAAGAACTTCTGCATCGGCCGGGAATCGAACCCGGGCCGCCCGCGTGGCAGGCGAGCATTCTACCACTGAACCACCGATGCTATATTACGATTCTATTTATAGTAAATACAAACACTGCGTAAACATTTTATCTCAGCTCTTGAGGTCAATGACATCTTTCTTCAAGACATCTTTCTTCAAACCAGTAACGCACCAGACGATTAGAGGTTAGCTGCACCACGAACGAGTTCGTATTCACCTGGATGGTCGAACAGCACTTTCAGCAGATATTTCTTTTTCTCTCTACCCTCCTTCTCTTTTTTTTTTTTTTTTAAATCCGTAAACTGTATTATTATTCGACACATTCCTTCAGTAGTAAATGTTTGCGAATTTGGTATCTAATATTCGCTTTTACTCTTAGGTTTAAGGGAAAAAACATTCGCCCTTCCGTTTTGTAGTTTAACTAGAAATTATAGTTTAAACTAAATCAAATGAAATAAAATATCACAAATAGATTAGGCTCTTGATACATGAGTCAAAAATTGATAGAATTCATTTTATGTACCAGATATATTTACATATCACTGGTCGAGTGGTAGCATATCGCGCTTCCACACCACAGGTCCGGGTTCTTTTCCCGGGCTGGGCAAAGTCGACTCAGCCTTTCATCCCTACTGCAGTAGGTCGATAAATGATTACCAAGCTTTCTTAGGGACTTAAGCACTGGGGTTCTCGCTTCAGACTGAGCACCTGATCAGGACATCTACTCATGCACCTCAGTGCCCTATGGTCACGTATACTGGGATGGGCACAGTAAGCCCTGGCCCTCATGAGCTGTTACGCCACTGAGTTTGAGTTTATATATACATATATATAATTTTGCTTGTTTGTTCGTGTATAAAAACATCGCAGAAGAAAAAGAAAAAAACTCTTTAATTTTATCTAAAAACTTTAATTATTATTGGATTGCAGTAATTAAAGTAGATTGTGTAATTTCAGACAATTATGGTGGTCGAAATTCTCCTGATAAACAAACTGCTTTGAGAGTAGGTCAGAAAAATTAAAGAAATATGTTGGCCAGAATAACTAATTATAGATGTTATGGATTACCGTGACTCAAAATTTCAAGATACACTCCAATAGTTTTCATTTGAGTGCGGGAGTCAAGAAATGATGGACGCGAACTCGTGATCGGCGTTTTTCTGTCATAATTCTATTAAAGACTGACCATGTAGAGGAACTGATGCACGTTAAATATGTCGAAGCTCAAAGTCCTCAATGTGGAGAGGGGGTGCCAGCTAAGGTATCGCCCTCAGTACCTGACCAAGGTTTAAAATAACGAGGTTCATCACCGACAGGGACGTCTTAAGGCAAGGCCAACTGGGCCCGGGCCCAGTGCATCGTCTCGTTCTCGACTCAGCCTTAATAAGATCATGATTCGAATAATTTCTTCATCAAATGTTTTTCCCTGCTGTATTCTCCTAAAAATTTCGGACGATGTATCAACTGGCTACTTGGGATGACCGTCGTCCACATATAGGCCAAGGCCTACCACCATACACTATCGTTACTCATTCAGACAAAAGGCGGAAATCGGTTCAGCCGGTTTGTACGATTGTAAATACTTGCACAATTATTTGTTTCGGGTTATTGTTTGTGCGAATATTTGACAACGTATGCTATGTACTGTATGAAGTAGCACATATCTGAAGGACAGAAAAAGCGAATTATGGTTTCGTAAGCACGTAACATACCACTACCAGACCAGACCACTGTCCGGAGGCGGTTACTGGCTTAAGAAGATACCGCTACAATACTCCGCTACCTGTAAATCGGTGGATAGGCGAACGAACGATGTAGTTCTTACGGCGAGCGTGTGTGTGGCGTGAGCGTTGGTGCTGTTATTTGGAGGAGATGCGTCAAATAAATCTGACGACTTTTGGTTGATGTGTCAAGTGGGTCTGACGACTTTTGGTTGCTCTTCTAGCGGGAAGATGGCACCACGACAGATCAGAAGGTTTTGCTGGCGTAGTTCACCATGGCCACCAATGTAGAGGTATATATCCGCAAGATAGAACCCGCAACTTTTGTATCCTTTGCATCACTAGACAAAAGTGATCCCTCCTGTCCGGAGACTGTTACTGGCTTATGTAGATAATACCGCTACAATGTCTACGTTTAAGGGTCATAGGTGGGGCCTATATTTGTGTAGGGGCCCGTGACCTACTTTCTGCGTAGGGCCTCTAAAAGTCTTAAGACGTCTCTGGTCGCCGATAGCCTTTGAGATGCCACGCTAATACACAATAAATGAATCCAATAAAGACCCGTCGCGTAGAGGAGCCGATGCATCCCCAATGAGGGTCCTTCCACAGGACTCAATTTGTGCCGCAAATAACGAGCAGTCAGTCGGGAGCTAGTTTTTTAAGAGAAACCGCCTGCGACCCTTACACGTAGTCAAGTGGCATTCCTTGCTGTGCTACTTCCTCAAACTCTGGAAAACCACGTTTTCCTCCCCTCTAGTTGACTCAACTAAAGGATATTGTGGAAGCTACGATCATTAAAAGCGGCTGGTTGTGTATTGAAAACAGAGAAAGAGTTTCTAATTGCTTCTCCGAACTCGATCGTTGAACTGATGCGTTTGATTCTTCTGCTACCTACACCGCACTTTTTTCAATCAACTTTGAGTTCACGTGTGAAAGATTTATCTCCCCTCGTCACACTACAGAAGTGGTGCAGAAAACGAGTTGACTGGCATAAAGTTTTCTGTGTGTGTGGAGTAAAACCGGCCGAAAAATTTGTCGAAGCTCAATGTCTTCGCGGTAGAAGGAAGGAGTTCCAGCTCAGGTGTTGACCTTGTCATCTTTCCAAAGTTCAAAAGTATGAGCAGGGCTGCTTTTCCGCTTAGGCACGTGCCTAGGACGCAAAAAATTTGGAGGGTAAAAAAGGGGAGACAATTTAAAATTACAGCGAACGTACCACCACCTAGCGAAGGGTAAAAGAAACATTTTATGTCCTTTAGAGAGTAAAGACTGAAAGGAGATCTACTGTAAAAAATGAAAAGTTTAACAGTTTGATGTTGTATGCCCTCAAAATCATATTGCAATAGAAATTGATTACAAAGAAGTTATTAACGATTTTCTCGAAAAAAATCATTTGTTTTTCGAAGAAAATCTGCGTTGTACAAGTACAGTGACAGTGATTCAACGAAGAATAAGAATGTCAAAAAGCAAAAGATAATAAAGCGATGAAAAAGAGGATAATTAACAAGCTGAAAACAGTTCATACAATAATGTATAACTCTATACATTATTGCATACTGTTCATATATACTACTAATAATGTATGCTGTTTATCATATCTGCAAATGATTTCATTAATTTACTGTACTAATTTACAAAAGGGTGGTTGGTCCGTGATGCCGTAAAGTAAGAAATGAATAAGAGTAACCAAACCATACCACTATTCTTTCCTTACGACTGTCAGCCCATAATACGTCGGGTCCGTAGGTGATGGATAATGGAAAAACTATTCAGATAGCAAAAACAAATAAAGGGAAAAGAGTAAGAAAGTTAAGGGGAAAACCCTCCCGAAACAAAACAGGAAAAGTAAGAACTGACGGAGGACTGGAAATAAGGGGGCATAGCTATTGAAGTGCCTAGGGCGCCGGGGAGGTTAAAAACGGCCCTGAGTATGAGACATAATGGCTGCAGTTAGCGGTCTTTGTGTTGGAAAAAAGGAATAAGATAGCATATAGACAATTTTAAATTATTAAGGAAATGTCACATATTCCGTTTTACATTGAGTTGTTTTCGAAAATTGGTCCATTGTACAGCTGAAATATTTTTTCCTCCCAATATCTGAGAAATAGTTCCTCAAACCTTTTATTTTCAAATCAACAAAGAGTAAATATAAAAACTCAATTCTTAAGAATCAATTTCCGGAAAAGCTTTGTTGTGACTATGGATTTTGTTATCAAGTTAAACAACGGAAACTGTCGAGATCTTTGTAATCAAGTTACTCTACATCAAATAACTTTTATACTCCTCAGTTCTCATTTGTAAGCCCAAAAGCAAGCAGAGATTCTCCGGGATGAGAATCCATCCTCCATGTGTTTCTATTTTTATCATTGCTTACTAAAAATCGATATTCTTTTTTTATTATTTTATGTGTTTCGCCATTTTCAATTCAGAGAATTGAGTTTCGTTTAAGAACATTTCGGTCATGCTTCTGGGATTTTTACGATTTATTTTTTCGTGGAATTCGATTTTGTTTGGATCATTTTAAAAAAAAAAAAGAAAGAAAAAATATTGTGTAATGTTCGAATTTTGATTTCGCTTGTTATGTTTTGTTTATCCTCGTTTCTCTCTCTCTCTCTCTCTTTAAAAAAAAGATTGGCATCAGGTTTACTCAATCGGAATTAAATTTGTGTTTTCCAAGGTTTGATTTATTGATGGAGTGGAGTTGAGAGGATGGGAAAGATTACATGATTTACTTATTTTTTTTTCAGAATGTGAAATTCATAACAAACTTTTTCTTGATGTTAAGTCTTATCTACTGACAGTATATGTAATCTATAAAATGCATAAATCAAGACACGGTGGAGATTGTTTCACACCATTTGAATGAGGTTGTCTTCCTTTTTCAATTCCTACTATTAGCTCGCACTGTCTATATATTTATATATTTGTATATTTATTTATTTATCTTGGTGGAATTTTCAATCGTTCATAAAATACATTTTAAAGCGCTGAAATTTTATATGCAGGATCATTTTGGATGACAATACAATAATTTAATTATAATTAATACAAATTAATGGATTAAAACTAATTATTTAAAGAATTACAAATACAGCCACGTTGGCGACTTGTGTCAAAACTTGAAAAGGTTTTTTTTTTCTCACGTGTTAAAGCATTCAGTTGGACTGAAATTAAAAGGACAATAAGATACTTTAATGATAATTAAAAAAACTAATGACCACTTAATATTATGATTCTGTCCTATGTGTATATACATATTTCTATTAATTGCAACAATTTAATAAAAAGTAGCTAAAATAAAATTTTTCGTTGTTGATCTAAATAGGAATGGACTTAAAAACTATTTTTTTATATTACTTGTTCTATAGAAAGGAAAAGATAATTTTTTAAAAATCAAATGAGAGAAAATGCAAGGTTTTGATTTTAAATAAATGTAATAAAAACATCCTTTAAAAAATATAATATTTAAAAATCTTTTAAGAAAACGAATTAATTTGAATGTATAAGAATATATTTGTGGTTATTGTTATTATTATTATCCGTAAAATTGGGAAGAAGGATATGTATATTGCATTAAGATAAATAATATGTATTATATTATTTTATTTTATTATTTAAATTACATATGTGTGTGTGAAATTACTATTACGAGGGACAGTGGTACACATAGGAATTTTTCAAGGGGGGGGGGCGGGCCAAGGTCGAAAGTCCACCATTATCGTATCATGCTCCAATACGCCGCCTAACATATTCAAAAAACAAAAATTAATTATTAATAAATAATTAGCATTAATGAATAAAATTAATTATTAATAACAAATACATAGCTAAAAATGTTACGTACTATATACATAGAAGAGTATAATCATTCAAGAAAAAAAAAATAAAGGGCTTTGGAGGGGGACTCCACCCTTGTGGGCGCCACTGACGAGAGATGTTCCTTCGTATGAAAACTTCATTGCCAAAGAAAAAAATACATCATGTCATCCTTAACTGCATATCTTGCACAATTTTTCGACGTAGTCGACACTAACATTGAGACATTTATCGCAACATCCAATCATTTCGAAAAAACCACTCTGGTAAAACGGCGCCCTTGCGATGCAAGGCATTGTCGCGCAGCCTGTTCCACCTTAACTATGTTTTAGAAGTTACGTCCCTAAAATGCGACTTTCAATTCAAGACACAAGTGAAGGTCCTACAGGGCAATACTGTTTCCATTTTCATTTCACTTCAACTTTCCTCTTCCACATTTTGTAATCCTTCTATCAATAAATACAAGACTAGCCACCAGCCATTTGACGAGACATAACCTCTTCATCATGCACCAACATTTCTCAAACTGTAGGGCGCGCCCCCTATGGATGCGTGATAACCCTTTGTGTTGGGGGGGGGGGCTGAGCATATTGAAAATTCGACAACAAAATATTTAAAATAATTATCAATTAATTGAAAGGAAGCAAAAAAAAAAAAAAAGCACAACCCGACATAATAAATAAAATACACATTCACATTGATATAACATACTTATATAAATATATCAGTACTGTACTGCGGCACACAGAGAA
Source organism: Trichonephila inaurata madagascariensis (assembly GCA_019973955.1). Taxonomy (NCBI): domain Eukaryota; kingdom Metazoa; phylum Arthropoda; class Arachnida; order Araneae; family Nephilidae; genus Trichonephila; species Trichonephila inaurata. Next base: position 91,688 of record BMAV01004478.1, on the reverse strand, counting down.
ATTTTTCAAGGGGGGAGGGTCCAGGGTCGAAAGTCTACCATTCTCGTATCATGTTCCTATGCGCCGCCCAACATATTCTTTTAATTCTGTTGATTTTCGGGAACAAAAAAACGTAAAAAAATTAATTATTGAATAAATAATTAGCATTAATTAATAAAATGAATTATTAATAACAAATACTTAATTAAATTTTACGTACTATATACATAGAATTATAATCAATTGGGGGAAAAATTTAAGGGCTTTGGGGGCGTGTCCAGACCCGGGGACCCCCTCCCCCTTGTGTGCGCCACTGTTGATATTCGCTGATATAATGTGCTATCCTATAAGCAGTGATAAGTGTTTTCTGTTTCTTCTATCAAATAACATTCCTGGATGTAATTTAAATTTAATGTACAAGTACCACTTTGAACCATTTACAAAAAAAACCACCCTTATGCACCTCTTGTGTGCACCAGTGGTAGTGCACAAAGTATTTGATAATTCATTTATCAATACTCAATTAAAAGCAAGATTAGTAATTACTACTAATTCCCATGGGATTGGCATATGCAAAATTTAATTCTTATCTTGATAACTAGTATGGTTTATAATTA
>BMAV01004478.1:0-90915 GCA_019973955.1 Trichonephila inaurata madagascariensis | reverse complement strand
TAGGATATACCATTCATACCAGGTAACAACAAGCACCTCCATTGTCGACCGCGTTGTCAGCACACGTATGCATGCTATCATGATCTGTACACATATAAGCTCGAGTAGGCCAATCTGCTACTACTCGCACTTCGACGATTTGCATAGGCGTCATTCCTGATACTTTGACACTACTAGCTGACATACCTGAGTGAGTGAATATTAACATCGTACTGTTCAGTTACACGAGGGCTTTTGGCGACGGACCTCGTAATTTTGAACCATGGTCAAGTGACGTAGACTTCGCCTGAGCTGGCACCGCCCTCTCCTAACCACCACACCACACCAACGGGGGGATGTTTCAGCTCTCGACAGATTTAACGTGCATCGCTGCCCTACATGGCTGGTCTTTAGTGGTACTGGGCTCAAAATGACATGCCTGCCATGATCCGATACTTTGACCACTGGGCTACCACAGCCCTAGCTGACACACCTTCTAGTGCCGGTTTATCTATTGGGTGTTTGGGGTGAGTGTCCAGGGGCCCGGATAAACTGGACTTAATCAGGTTTTCTGGTTTTAAATTTCGATCTGCCAATGCCAAGGAGGCCTGCAGATCTTTTGCGCCCTGGGCCCGAAATGAGCTTAAATCGGCACTGATACCAGCAACGGATATGGTTTCTTATAGCGAGTGAGTTTTTCACCTGGTGTACCATCTTCCCTTGACGAAATTTACTTTCGGAATGTCCCCCGTAATAATAGTTATTGTTATTATCATAATCATCGATATTATATTATTATCGCAGTATATTTTAATATGGCTTTTGGGATATTTAAATGTTTTTGAGCTCATCTCAGTTTAAAGGTTTTCCGTTACGGTATAGAAAAGTGCTTTCTATTACGATTTATATGAATATATGACAAAAATAGGTTTACAAGTTTAGAAAAGTAGTTGCTTTCAATATAAGCATGACGGCTTTACGATAATGCTATAATAAATTCTAAATAGTTTAAAAATATCTGTGATTATTTTTAGTAAGATATAGGTAAAAGGAGAATTAAATCATATTCATATATTAAGGTATTACGTTAATATATTTTTAAAAAATTGCTTAATTATTCATCCTGCTTCAATCCTATAGGAAACTTAGGAGGTAGAATTTCCATAGAATTCGTTGGCTCTATCTCTAAATAAATTCTGGTGGATTACGAAATTAATTTATTACTTAAAAATGATTGGTTTAAATATAAAAAAATTATATAATTAATGGCGAACAATTTTATTCATCAACTGTTGTGACAACTTCTCATAAAAACAGAATTCTATAAAGATTTCGAATTTGTTGCCAATCTGACAAAGCAAAAATGCTGCAGAACAAACCATTTGGCGACAGCGACAGCTTTTTGCAATTTAACGCTATGATTTTAACAATTATTTTTAATATTTGCAAAAACTACATATATTTGAATAATACTCTTAAGTAATATAATCATTTAATATACAATTTAATCCGTTACAAGTTAATAATGCATGCACGAATTAAATATAACTTAAGAGAAATGATTGTTATAATATATTTTTGAAATTTAAGTTCATTATTGGTGCAAACAGACATAAATGCTGAAACTAATCTGTACGTAACAATTCCATGCCATACACACAAACTTTCTATTTCATACGTAAAATGATGAATTAAATTTCGATATTGACTAAAATTCCATTTTCCAAGTATAATATAGCTCCTATCAATTTTGTGATGTATTTAATTTCAAACCTCTATTAGATATTTCTGAGATTTAATATATCTCTGACTTATTTTACCGATTGGATATTGAGGGTAAAGCACGGTGACCAACTTAATGTGATGTATTGGTTCCAGAGCTTAGGTACAACCCAGGGCAAATCCTCTGGGTAAATTTGCCCATATCACCCTGAAACCAGGCCATAAGTTGCAAATATTGACTGTGCAAATATGCGGCGAATATCGAATGTGGAAACATCGAAGGGTGGGATCGATAATCTAACAGGTCCATGTGCCCCAAAGCAAAGGTTAATTTCGAATTCCCTTTAAGGTTTAGAATTATTTGCACAATTCATTTAAAAAATGGCCATCGTTACTGAAGAATATCGTTTGGTTTGTTTTCAAATCGTCTGCCATTCTTATTTGCGTTTTGCTCTTTTCTTTCGCGATTATTATTTGAGTTAGAATTCGATAGAAAATTTTATCGGTAAATAAAGTTAAGGATCACTGCGAACAATTCTTCTTTCGGAAGCCATGTAAGTTTTATTTTAGATTACAATGATCTTAAAGTCTGATCTAGTGAACTTGTTTGTCGAGAAATAAATTTTAACAAAGAGGATTATTTTTTGATGGAAAGACAGAACTGTTTGAGAAATTTATTGCAATTTGTTTTTAAAATATTTTATTGAGTTCGAAACTTTGCTGCGTGATAACAATTCAGTAATTTAATTATTTTTTATTTTAAAAATATATAGGCTTAAGTTCTATTTATACATTGCATTTAATTATTATAAGACATGTTCTTGAATTTTCAAAATGAGTCAAGTCTTGGATCAAAATAAATTAGGCATTTTTTTTTAAACCGTGTTTTGTTTTTGTGCTTATTTGAGAAAACAATACCGGATTTTGAGAATTTTATTAAAGGAAATATTTTTCACTATCGAAAAGCTTATTAGTTGTATTTGGAAACATACTGGTTTTGTTTTTTGATTATTTTCAAATTTTTTTTTTTTTTTTTGGCATTGTTTTTTTAAAAATAATAGTACTTTTTAAAATTCTAAATAACAATGCAGTTTTAAATTTTGTTAAGATGTAGTGTTGTTTCTTTAGGGTGTTCTTAGCGATGCTTTGTTTATACAATAATTATAATTTACTCTTCTCTCTCTCAATATTAATGCGTGCTTCATCAATGTACATACATAAATTTTTTAAGAATTTGTAATGGAAGTTGGTTATTTACTATAGTATTTTAATCATTTAAGATGCTTTTTGCAAAAAAAAATTGCTCATTAAACTGTTTGTTGAAATAAAAAATATATTTCTATTCGACAACTTATTTCTGTTATTCCTCTCTTGTTAGCAAATTAATAAGTTACTTTTGCATCTTCCTCACTTCTTGAAACAAAGAGAAGTGTATGAAAAAAAAAAGAGTGTGTGTGCTTATGACCACACGATAAAAGTGATAACTTCAAATTTTTTAATGTTATTTCAGGGATTAGTTAGGTGAATAAAAAAACAAGGGATAATAGTATTGTCCTGTAAAATTATTTATTCATATGTCTGTACTCATAAAGTAATATTTTTTGCGAAATATACAATCATATTTGTGAATTAATTGAATTCTAAGAAGGGAACAATAGGTTTATGTTAGCTGAGATCGGTTATAAATACTTTAGATTCAAAATTATTTAAATATCTAAAAAAAATTCCATCAAGCGTTGCTAGGTACTTTGTCGAGCTTTCATTTGGATCATTAGGCATAATTAAATAGAATTTTGATTTTAAAAAAATCTACCAAAGGCTTTGATTTGTCTTTTGAAAAATCTACATTAAAATCCCCACTTAAAATAATAGGCAATTTGTTCAGAAGAGTTGATCTGGCTTTAGTGCAGGCAATTAAATTTTTGTGAATGAATTAGATCATTTTCTCTACACTTTGATTTAAGGGAATATAAATAGTAACCAGTAGAATTATTGGTCCATTTTCTGCTCTACATTTCGCTGCACAAATTTCTCCGATACATGACTCATTAAACTCAAATGATTCAGTTGTATTGTTATGAGTAGTATGTTACCATTAAGTAGCATTGTTACGAGCGTTACAAACCCGAGCGTAACAACGCTTGGCTTTTTAAAACTCATCATTCAAGCTCACTCTCCAGAAAAACACACCTAAAGAAGTTATCACTTCAAAAAAATGTGTAAAATGATACAATTCCGGAACATTCAAATTAGAATTCACAAGTTTAAAATCTAACATGCTCCTGTACATCTTAAAGTTTTCAGAAACATTTGCTTTTGTACAAGTTTCGTATTTATATTTCCCCCAAAAATTTTGGTACAATATTTCTATCTTTATTTTCGACCTGAAAGCCTTTTACTAATAAAATGTGTGATAGATTCGACTTTGAATTTATTCACCTTTTCTTGAAATACTTTTTTAAAAATAATTATTCTTAATAAAGTAAACACGGGCAGTATAAAAAAAAAATTCCGTCTTGTCTCTCTCTCTCTCTCTGTTACAGTATCCGTCTTTACCATAAAAACCTCCGAAGAAAATATTTAAACTCAGCTTTTTTGAAATTGAGTTATTTTTTTTTAAAAAAATGACTAAGTATAGGAAGCAAAATTCACAGAAGTTTCATGAGATACATTGCATATGCCACGATTTGAATAACTCAATTAAATGTCGCATATCAAAACACAACAATGAACTTTCGGATAACCTTTAATTTCTGATGCTTATTTATCCACCAAAACACTTCGCATTGTCTTCAGAAATTGTCATTCTTTCCTCATTCATATCTCCCTTCTTCCACCTTGAAAGGAACAAACACGTACCCTTCGAATCCAAATGGATCAATAATGGGCCAGCCCGCAATAGAGCCTCTGGATTAGAGACACTGACGGTTACAGAAGCGAGATTGGATTACTCCAAATCTCGTTAATTACACTGCAGCCTTAATCAACTTCCTATTTTGGGCATTCTCTGTTCAGTAAGCTCATCTCTCTGGTACAGGAAGGAGATCTTTGGTGATTAAACTGTCTTCTTCTGCTATCGAGTTGAGTAGTTTTATTGCTGAAATTTTGATACGATAAATCGGGATGGATTTTTATTATTAAAAAAAATAACTTTATGTATTTGGGTGTGGATTCAAGTTATATTTTTAGAACAGTATTTCTAATCATGCGATTGTTTGAAGAATTTAGAAGATTCAACAAGTTTTAAATATCTAGGTCATAGTATTAAATTTTCATTTGTATTGAAAAACATTCTTTTGGAGCCCTCGTCTCCTGTTTTTTAAAAAGGTCAGAACTTAAATTTCGAAGCACGAAATAAAATCCTATTTTACGCTCTCATACCCCTTTTTCCCCCTCCCTCCCTGAGTCAATTTCCGCAAAATCCGATTTTAGCGGAAATCCGTACTCAAGTAATATGCTTGCCAAATTCTAAATTTGTAAGTATAATCCTTCAAAAACAGAATTTTTAAAATCTATATCGTCCCCTTAATTCCTCGCAATTCGCCTTATGTACAGAAACCGATTTTTATGGATCTCTCCTCAACAAAAGAAACATGCTTACGAAATTTAAAGTACGTAAGAGTCTAATACTTCTGGAAATCTCATGATGAGAGAGTGAATACTCACTCTCCTACACACACACATATTTATATAAAACTCAAATTCAGTGGCGCAACAGCCCATGAGGTTCAGGGCCTACTGTATACCTACCTATACCTGGTCACGTATACTTGGGAGGTAGTACCCAATGGGCGCTCAGGTGCAGGAGCAGATGTCCAGATCAGATGGTCAGTCTGAAGTGAGACCTCCAGTGTTTAAGTCCTTAAGCAAGCTTGGTACTCATTTATCGATCCACTTCAGTAGGGATGTAAGGCTGAGTCGACCTTGGCCCGCCCGGGAATAGAACCCGCACCTGTTGTGTGAAAGCGCGATATGCTACCACTCGACCACTGGCCCACCATATATATATATATATAATTCAATCACAACACAGGAATCAATAAAAAAATCGAAACTAAATGAATCCTATAACAGAAAAATCCCATTACAGAATATCAATGGCGAATATAGAAGACAAAATTCTAACGTTTTTAAACAAAATTAAAAAAATTTATAAAATAAAAATTTATAAAATATCCAAGTGCAACCTCGGACTTAGGACCAATAAGTGGGGTTAAACTAGTTTGATGGCGCCAACCTTACCCTATTGACATTGGTAAATTAATCGTAAAATATCCAATTCTCAAAAATTTAAAAGTTAAAAATTAAATAGTTAAAATTAAACCATTAAACTTGAAAAATTAAACTATTCGCCATCGCATTCTGAAAGATATTATATTAAAATATTAAAATTCTAAAACAATTAATTGCATATAATATAAGTGAACCCTCGAACACCAAAGATGACGCACTCATCCTTAGGTAGAAAAATGTCTAAAATCCGAAAGTTCAAATTAAAAACCAATTATTTTCACAAATGAATAGCGTAAATCATTAAAAACTCACCAAAAAGCATTCTATCAATAATTCAATTCACAAATTTTGAACGATTTTTCTCTCATATTTAATACAACAATTACCTCTCCTATATTTTGCTCACAACACCCACTAATGCCATGTCAATCCAAATGATTCATAATCTCACACCAGAGTTCAATCATTTGGTATTAGATGCAAATCAGATTGCATGCAAAAAAGTTGCTTGATTGGTCATAAACGTTTGATTGGTCATAAATAATTTTAAAGTGTAGTCGTGTAAATATTGGTCTATGTGTATACTATAATGTATTCTGTGTGTGGAATGCACAAATTCTTCACAGCTGGACCACTAACAAGCTGAATTTGTGGACCTAATGTTGTGTGGTGGATTTGTGCATTTATGAGTTGAAAAATATTTTTAAGAAATATTTTTGATCTATGTATTTTCTCAAGAAGTTGATGGGATAATTATTCTGTATGCAACAAAATATAAATTTCTCGATGTTCTTGAATTTATCAATATTGTGTGTAGTTAAATTATTATTTCTCATCAAAAAATTTAAAATTATATTTCTAAATATTGAAATATGTAAGCAGCTATTGAAGTTCGGTATCTTTATGACATTGAAGTTAAATGTGCTTCCCTTTTATCATAGATATTGCTGTATAATTTGTTGTCAATAATATTTAAATCTAAATCTAAAAATTCAACTTTGCTGGAGTTAAAATTAGGTATTCCGGTTAGGTTAATTTTAGGTATTCCGGATAAAAATTAATGTTTGGTTTAAATTCAATGTCGCGACCTATAACAATTAAATCATCTATGTATCTTAAGATGCAAGATGGTTCATTTCTTCGATTTGATTCATAGTGGTGTAAATACAGGTTAGCGAGACTGTTACTGGCTGGACCACCCTGAGGCAATCCTTTGATTTGTTTATAGAGTTTGTTATCAAAAATAATAAAATTCTCCTGTATTACAAAACGAATTAGTGTATTGAACTTTTCAAAACTAATGTAATCATTCAAACCATATTTCTCATATGCATCTGAAAGTACCTGAATTATATCTTCTATTTTGATGGAATTAAATAAATCTTCGAAATCAAATCCATGCACTGAAAATACCTCTTGTTGCTCAACCTTCTTTATTACATCATGGCTGTTTTTTATAATACAATTATCTTTAAATTTGTCTATTGTATCTTGTAATATGGTCTGTAAAATTCTTCCCGATTTGGATATATATGTATTGAACCCATTTGTTACACTGCGGAATTTGACTGGATTTTTATGAAATTTAGGAGTCAAAAATATATGGGGATACTTAATTTTATTGCTAGAAATATTTAATTGTTTACAAAATGCCAATAATCTATTGTTAATTTCTTTCATACTAAATTTACTTACTTCATATGCATTGTTATTTTTTATATGATCAATTTATTAATTTACTATAGTAATATTTACACATTATTGCATAATTTCCTGGGACTTTATCAACATAAACTATCACAAAGTGTTTTTGTAAATTTTCTATTGGTCTTTTAATTTCCCTATAAGAAATATCATTTTTTGTTCTAAAATTCAAATTCATTAAGTCCATAATATATATATATATATATATATATATATATATATATATATATTAAAAACGTTTATTTTCGCTAGATGGCGCCATGTATTATTTTATTTGGTAAATTTTTATATTCACTAAGGCACCTCTTGTTTTTATTATTATATAAATTTTTTACTTCCCAACAAATTTTTTTTAAAAATTTATATGGTTTTCATGTTTTTTTAGTTATAAATCAATATGTTTCTTTAAAAAAAAAATTTTAACAATTTCTCGTTGAGTGAGTTCCTGTTGGTATGTTTGGGCGGACATAGGCTATGGCATTGAATTAATAAATTATACTTCAGATTTTATTTTTTTTTATAATTCTGCCTTTTTATTTTTCAGGTGATTTTTTTTTTCATGTGCCAGTTGACCACGTGTGTAGGGATCCAGGCGATTTCTATTCAGTCTAGCTCCCGTCTGCTTGCTCTTTCTGTTAGGTTAAATTTAACAATTTAAATAAAACGAATATTGACAAACAACATACATTTCATTTTAATTTTGTGTACGGTATCAATAAATTTAAAATATTTATTTTAAAAAAATTGAAAAATGAAAAATTTATGTTAAATAAAATATTGAAAAAAGAAAAACACGAACAATTGAATATTAATGAATGGAAAGGTGAAAAAGTTTATTAAAAACTCTTTTTTACTTTATTAAAAAGAGAAAAATGGAATGAAGTAGATAAAAAGTAATTTAAAGTATTTTTCCAAAACTTTAATTTGTAAGTAAGTACTTTAATTACACTTAACGTGCATATATGTAATATGAAGAAAGTTTATCCAGTCAAAAACATACTTTAAAAGTAGTAATAGAAGCAATTATTATATATTCATTTTTTAAACCAATATTTATATTTTTCAAAACATAAATACCTAATCGAAATATTTTTCCATTCGTTCATTTTGCTTTCGAGATTTATCCAATTGCACTCTTTCTTTACTTCCGTGAATTAACGTTTTATATTCCTCTTAAACAAAATGAAACAATATAATTAACAAAAATGTTTAATTATCCGTTCCCTAGGGGACAATTACGGTCCCTCAGAGACAAAGCCAGGGACAATTCAAGATTATGTTTTTATTGAAGTCTCGATTAACGGGTTTTATTTCATGTTACTTTCTCTCCGATCGCTGATTCTTCACAAATACTTTTCAAACTCGTTAATTTATCCCTGAAGGGAATTCGGAATCCTCAATGAATTTCTCTTAATTGTTGGGTTAATTAGCAATTATTTTATTTTTCAGCTAATAGAAATGAGTTACTTTTTTACGAACTTAAGAGCCCGAAAAAAAATATTATTTTAAGAGTGAGAAATCAAACAGGGTTTATTGTTGTACTGCACGCATTTTACATTATATTTCTTTTACATTTTTTCTGTAAAATATTACGATAAATTACTGTTATTATTATTATTAAGGTATTCATTTTCGATTACCCTAAAATTGTGAATTTTGCCAAAAATTGACAAATTTTTTGTATGATTTTATTTTGTAGGCCATATTATAAGCTTTATAAGAATACTAAGTTTATTATATTTTCCAATCACTAGAACAAAAGCTACAAGTGTTTTAGTAAAAGCAGATGCCATTACTTTAAGCAAGATGTCATACTTTAAAATGCGCTTTACTCGAAATGTGTTTTTTTGAAAATATTCAAACGGGGACAGCGATTGTTAAAAAAGTTTTGAAAAAATTTCTTGTATTTGTTCTGTATAATAGTAAAAGTGTTTTAACCTTCAGATTTTTATCAATCACTGTTTTATTACAAAATTTACAGTCCCTTATGTGAATATTACCACTGTTTTTTTAAGCAATTTCATATAATAACTAAGATAAAGTGCTCTAGTTTTTGTAAAAGTTGTAATATCTCTTATCCTGAAGGTCATTTCAAAAATGAATAGCAAAACAACACATCAAAATTTAAAAAATTTAAAATTTGTTCATAAACCTTTTGTACAGAATGAGTATGTAACTTTTTGTAAATTTTTACCAATTTTTTCCCGTTTTAGTAATAATAATTTCTTTTTCCATTCTTAATTTTCGCATTTTTTTTCTTAAAATGTACTAAATAAACCTAAAAACCACAAAAAATCCGCCTGTCTCCATTTTTAAAAAAAGAAGTTGTCGCAAGTAGTTGGACACCCTAAATATATGTAATCATTGCAAGTTGAGCAAACAGAAAATGTATGACAGTAAGATATTGTTTTAAATACATAAAAATAATTAACTATAAATGTATAGAAAAATTAAAAATGCAATAAAGATTTTTAAAAAAAAAATAATTTATATTTTTATTCAAATGGAAAGATAGTACTTTACTTTTTTTATAAAATGTTATAATTTTTTTTCTCCAAGTTTTAGAGATATTGCTTATTACGTATTTGATTTTTTAAAAAAATTCTTTTGTTAAAACTCGATTAATAGCATTCAAACCAATGAAAGATTAATGAGGTGTTTAGGGGAAGGGGGTCATTTCAGGCATCCAAGGCTAGAGGTACAGTGACCAATGGGTTGCGAATTAGAAAATCAATTTTGCCAAAGATGACAAAAAAAGGGAATCTTTTCAGTGTTAAAACTAAAATCAAAAATCGTCTCCCGACTTGGTGCTTTTTCATATAGGCATTGCTTATAATTTCGAATAAGAAAAAGACAAATAATTCTATAAATATCAGTGAAAGAAAAAGTATATGCATCGGCCGGGAATCGAACCCGGGCCGCCCGCGTGGCAGGCGAGCATTCTACCACTGAACCACCGATGCTACATAGAAGAACAAGTACTAAGTGTACACTTCAAGTAACAGGTTTTTCAGGGGGAGGGGGGGGGGGAAGCAGAATCGTATTTACATTAAAAATTTTCTCCGCAGCTAGATAAAATATATGCCACCACAAGTAGCAAAAAGGGGGAATTTAATGGATTAACTTACAAAACATTTATTGCACCTTTTTTGAAAATTAACTATTAAGTAGTTAATACGTAAATTATTTTCTCATTATTAAATAAGTAGATTGCTCAGATTGCATTTTATCCTAATTACTTAAAACTTATTAAAACTGACAATAATCAAAGTATAGAACACTTAGATACAACTTTATTTTTTTAAATCATAATTTTTTTATCATAAATAAATAATTTTTTTAACAAAAAAAAAAAGGAATGCTTTAACTTTTATCAATATATTCAAATTTTATTTTTTACTGTAATATTCATATATATCAGTTTATGGCAATATAATTAACTATATCTGCAATATAATTAATATTTAATTAATAAAAGTAATGATCAATCTAATGTAAAAAATCATAAAATACAGTTTAGAGCTCATGATAAACTTTTTTGTTACTTTTAAGTCGAAAGTTAGTATTTTTTAAAATAAAAAGTATATAAAAACACTACAAAGAATGCATGAAATACATATTTATGATATAATGTGTGTATGTACTTGAAGAAATATATGCAAATGAAATATATAGAAAGAGAGTCCTACTTTCTAGGGTGAAATCGAAGTTAAAATGATGAGGAGGATATATTATGTTTTTGTTGACAGTGGGAAGTATGTTTCCTGATATACCGAAGAAACTCACTCACATAATTTTGGATCTCTTTTAAAAGGGTCTTAAAAAAATTATCCAGTTCAAAATTATTTTTTGAAATAAATGCCTATAAATAACCAAAAGCTGTAATAAAAATGGACCAGACAACGATGTTAAAATGCAGTTCCCACCAGGGGCGTATCTACCACCTGGGCCAAGCTACGGGGGCCCCAACACGTGTAACTACAGTCGACTAACAAGGCTTCCATAACTAAAAAAAGACCCATAAGAATTTTGATACAGGGCCCCTCCAGAGCTATGCAACGCCAGTGGTTCCCACTCACATAAATTCGGGGACTGAAGCAAAGTTAATTTGTAGAGTTTTGAAATAAATTTCGTTTAATATACAGTAACATTTTATTGCATTTTGATATTTCTTTAGTTGCACTGATTGACAAAGTAAGCAGGAACATTTTAAGACTTGGTCCAACTGGATCTGGCTGCAGGGCCTTGGGGAGGAGAGATCTCATCTCGTTCTCCACATGGCCTCAATCATGATCCGAAAAATTTTAATCAAGACAGGGACATCTTAAGGCATGGGCCAACTGGGACAGGACCTCATCTCGTTCTCGATTGAGCCTTAATAAGATAACGATTCGAATAATTCCAACTGTTAAATGTTTTTTCCGGTTGTATTCTCCGAAAAACTGGGAATTTTGGACGTATGTCAACATGTGAGGACTGTCGTCCATGTATAAGCCTAGGCCTACCACCATACACCATCCTTACTCCTTTAGTCACTCGTTCAAGCTGGTTTGTGCGATTGTAAATCATGTACCTTTATTTGTTTCAGGTTATTGTTTGTACGAGTGTTTGACAACGAATGCTATGTACTGTAATTTAAGGATCATATATGGGGCACGCATTTCGTAGGGGTCCAGTGCAGGGGTGTATCAACCACCGTATCAATAATATGGGGCCCCAACATGTGTAAGCAAAAATCATAAAATATAAAGGGTCCCCTAACAAGAGCCCTCAAGGAATTTTTCATACAGGACCGGCTTAGAATTAGTTACGCCAGTGGCCCAGCGCCTACTTTTGAGAAGGGGCCCAGGGTCTCAAGAAGTCTTGAGACGGCCTGCGTCAAGACCATATTATTACACCATATCCCATCATCCGTGTCTAGGCTTAGATCTACCACTTTACACCATCATTACTCATTTAGTCGAAAGGTGGTGGTCGGTCGAGTCCATTTGTGCACAGGTTTGTGAGATTGTGAGTCGCGAGTATTTATTTGTTACGAGTTACTGTTTGTACGATTATTTGACAACGTGTGCTATGTATTGTTAACTTAAAGGGCTCGCATGTGCATAAAGGTGTGTACTTTTGCATAAAGGCCCAGGGACTCAAGAAATCTTAAGACGTCACTGATAGTAAAGAGTACACAAAATTGATAAAGAACTCAAATATTTTGATAAAACAATCAATACAAAAAATCGTTAATGAATTAAATAATAAAAACAAGTGTTTTGCGAATTTTAAGTGATCTTACTGCAGATGCACATCTTGTATATTTGAAGTAAAACTTAATATTACAAATTTTGACTTTTTTTTTTTGTCCAGCCCCAAGTGGAGCCCCTACCGACGTTCACGCACATCCAATCGGATCAAAGCAAATCGAAGTTTCCTGGAAAGTAAGAACAAAATATTTATTTTCAATTTCTTTTCTGGTTGAAGCAAACTTCCGTTCCAAACAAGGAACGCGAATTCTGTTAAAAACCCATAATCATGTTGTAAAAGAGGAAACATTCAATCCAATTGATTTCTTTTTTTCAGCCTCCCCCATCAGAGTCATGGCACGGTGTCCTGAAGGGCTATTATTTGGGGTACAAGGTATCCACCTCCCCCTTGGCGTACGTGTATCACACGACGACAGAGCCCTCGGGCCGTCGATTTCGAATCAAAGGCCTGCAGAAGTCCACCCCCTACAGCATCGTGGTAAAGGCCTACAACGGGATGGGATCAGGGCCCGAGTCACAGCCCATAGAGGTCAAGACCAGGGAGAGCGGTCAGTGATGAGTGTTTTTCCCCTTCGTGTCGTTTAAATCTTGATTAATTATATGTATATATAGTAATTGTTGTAAAATTGTCTCATGATTACAATAAGTAAATCTTTAAGACGTGTGTGAGAGTAGGTATGTGTGTGCGTTTTATAGAGATATTTTTTTGTAGTGTGGTAACTTCAGCAGAGATTATTCCAAAAATTTTAACGTATTTGTTTGATTGAATTAGTGAACAGTAATCAATAAGGCTTACAAGTTTCACATTGTTTCGTCAAGGTGAAGAAATTTTGCTTCTTGTAAGAGATGTAATAATAATTTTTAGCTTTTATTTTTTCCTTTTGAATCTATAATTCACTTTCATCTTTCTTTGTTTCTTTTTTAAATATTTCTTCAAGATCTGTGTGTTTTATTTCAAACAGCATTCGAATCTATTGACATGTATCGATATCAATCATGAAGTCATTAATGGGCTGAATTCATGTGATGTGATAGTCACACAATAACGTGTTTTCATCCGATCATTTCATGCGCTTTGCTGACTGCAACTTTTGCTGAAAATTTCGTTTTAAAAAGTACATATTTGTGAAAAATAAAAACGCGCATAGGTAAACGATTTACCTATGCGCGTTTTGCACATGTATATATTAAAAATGGGGTTTTTTTATTTTGAAATTTTTTTTAATAAATATTAATATTTAGACATTTACCTAATTATAGAATTTGAAATTTTACCTAATTTCTACAAGTAGGACCACAAACACAAGTTCAATGTCGATTTTGAATTCACAGGAGAACACGTGATTGCATTTATCATGTGACCATTTTGAATTTATATATATATATATATAGCCCATTGTAAAATTTGCTTAAGCTTGCAACTTTTATTGAAGGCTCTGCTCTTATATATATAGATAGAGAGATAGATAGATAGATTTTGAAATTCATATAATCAATAATAAACTTCGATTCTTACAAAATGCTATTAATAATTTTCTTCGCGGTTACATATTGTGTCCAGCTCAGTTGTCGTCCACGTCACTTGACCATGGTTCAAAATGACGTGGTCCGTCACCAAAAGCCCTCGTGTAGCTGAACAGTGCGACGTTAATATTCACTCACTCTACATAGTGTGTCATCTCTTCTAAGTTTTAAAAACATCTGTTTAGAAAGTTTATTAATTATAATCCGTTTCCTTCTTTTTACGGAGAAAAATGTCTGTTCTGTCCAGGGATGTCTTAAGACATAGGGTGAGGCTTGGAGCCGGGCCCAGTTAGCCTAAGTGGGGTCCTCGTCTCGTTCACGACTTTGTATTAATAAGATCATGATCCGGATAATTTTAATGGTCAAATATTATTCCCGTACATATTCTCCGAAAAACAGGGAATTTCAAACTGCATGTCAACTGGCAAAAGTGGTAAGACTGCATTATTATGTGATAACCGTTGTCTATGTCTAGGCCTAGTCATAATACCATAAATAATCATTCAATTCCTTTAGTCGAAATGCAGCCATCGGTCGAGCTGATTTGTGCTTATTTTTGAGATTGTGAGTCGTGGACACATTCATTTGTATAAAATGACCATTTGAACAAATATTTGCGTGACAATGCATACCATATACTGTCTACTTTTAAAGATCTATGGTAGGGTCTACTTTTGCATAAGGGCCTCAAAAAGTCTTAAGATTTCTCTGGGTCCAGGGCTTCAAAGAGTTTTAAGACGTCCCTGGTTCTGTCCAAAACCTAACTTCCTTTCTTTTGTTTCCCCAGATCCACCTTATCCTCCGAGCTTCGTGATCACTGACGTCACATCCAGTGGTGCTCTTGTCCAAATGAAGTCCGAAGAGATGTCTCCCGTCTTGCGTAAGTACCATTGCAATCTATTCAGATAAGCTTTGTATCAATGCCATTTTGATTTATGTATCTCTAAAGGCCAAAACGCACAAAATAAATAACTGAGCATTTGAAGCTTAAGAAACGGCAAATTGTTTTTGATTTAAATCAAACAATGCGTCCTACCAATCACTACATTACCTGAAAGCAGGATTATCAAAAAAATTAATTAATTAATTAAGAAACGGTAGAGTGGGGAACCTAAGAGAATTTGTACTGTAAAATTTGTGTCAGAAAATTATACGTTTAGATGATAGAGAGCGCTGTCGTGGCGTAAAGATTTATTTTTAGTTGTATGCATCTCTACACGAATTTAGAGTTCATGGGTATTTATCTAATGTAAAAAGCTACGGATGAAAGTGAACGAGTAATTCAGAAGTTGTACAGTGAACGATTTCCAAATAAGTAATACTCGAATGTGAAATTATGTGGAAATTCATGAAATGGAGGTATGAGGGCTGGCTGTGTCTGCTTTAGGTCATTCTTTTGAATATACACTGCAAGGAGAGTTATCCGTTTCTGTGTTAGCATGGCACCAGTAAGAAATAAGCCCAGATGCGACAAAGGTTACCAATCATGCCAATATCGAGACTAGGAATTATAATCACTATATTTTCATTCATTTTCTAGTTTTTTCCCCCTTGCGAATAAACTGACTAGTGTAATAGATAATACAATTTGGCAATAACTGAATGATTAAAGGGTTTTTTTTTACTGGGGTAAAAGGGAGCCTTTTAAATTATCCTTAGAGACAATTTAATCTTGTTCCTCAATAATCATAAATCACCAATTTATTTTCTCTTCCGTCATTGATGTGTAATTACATGACGAACTGTTTATATATACAACAGAGGATTTGCATCAAACTTCCAATAAGCTATTCATCATTATACTTCAGTTCCGTGTGGTGCGATTTTGAAGTTTATTAAATAAAGAAATACCAAATGAATAAACTCATAGTGAGCATGTAACTGTTTTAGTCACATAATTTTTATTCTTTTGCAGAGTATATCGTGGAGTACCGTCGCCAGGGCGAGGAATGGAATCCCGTGCACGTGCCCCGAGACAAGTCTTCCTTCCAGTTGAGTCGCTTGGACAACTGCATGACGTACGAAGTGCGACTGGCGGCCTACAACGAACACGGAAGAGGGGAGTTCTCGTCCACCCTCGCTTTCACCACTACAGAGAGAGGTATGGTATTCTCACTTTCTAATAGACCTGAATAAGAATCATTACTAACAACAGCCATCTAATATTATTTCCATACTTTCACATCCTTGTCTTACCCATCCTCAAGGGTTTACCTTCACATAAATGTGAAATTTAGGGCTCCAAGACATGTGAGTGGTCTTTTCTTTCTTCCACGGGGTTTGCTGTCTTTGCTAGATGTGGGGGATGTACCCCTAGGACGTACTATTGATCTTTTTCTATTTAGGGCCCTTATACTTACTTTTCTCGAATGCTTTCATGATATAAAGTATTGTGTAAATCTTGCGACGGATTAGGATTCACAGACAATGTGTTATATCAGTAGTATTAATATACCAAGAAATACTTATTTATGATCTATCTTCTCGATCTCTCGCAAACTATCAAAACTACTCATACTCGTGGAATAGTTTCTCCAACCGAATCTTAGTGAATTATATAAACTATAAAGTTACTTATCAATTAATATAAAGCCTCCCCACAGTTAAACTTGAAAGATAAACCCAAGTCAATCTCGCTCTTAAGACTATTGATAATTTCAAAACATCTATTTATCTCTGACATTTCTTGGCATACTTCAGTAGTTCTCAAATTCTTTCTAATCTATTCACTACAGTTGTATTGAATAGGCCGTGATGTATGCCTATTGGCATACATCAGGGCTCCTTCATAAAACGAGGCCTCATGTTATGTCCTAAAGTAGCCTAAAAGGTTAGTCGAGGGAAACACCTCGTGAGAGCTACTACTATCCAAGATTCGCGCTAAGTAATGTAATATATAAAATGAATATTTTTCGAGTAATCTGTAAAGTTTCTAAAGAATAAATTTTTGTTTTCAAACATTTGTATTTATCTAGAAACAAATATTGGCTTCCGGTCCTCAGAAGAAGACATTCCTTTCTACTTCCGTCATTATTTCGTACTTCCGGTGGCAGCTTCAGTTGTGGTCATCGTCACGACAGTTGTCTTTGCCTGGGTCTGCTACAAAAGAGTAGTTTTCAGACAGCACAGACATTTAGGTGAGTAAGAGTCTTCGATATCTATCCGCTTTAATTTTTTCTCAAGAGAGATGCCCCCGTCACTTAAAAACTTCTACTTTAAGTGTTTCCATTATTTTTTTATCGCTAGTTTTTAAATGATTTCCAATATTCGTAATTGAATCAAGATTTCTCTTCAACAGTTCTGCAACAACAACTAGCCGGCCATCTTCCTGAAGGGCAGCTGACCCTCCATCGCGACGGTTACATCCGTCCTCCCACCTACAGCCCCCCTTCTAACCGACGAGGGGTGGTTGTGTCCACTTCTATAGTAGGAATCCTCAACCCTGAAGATGGGTACGATGCTCCTTGGGACGTTAAGAAACAACAGCAGCAACAACAACAGCTCGCCATTGAGGATAATGGCATCCGTCAGAATCTAGTCGAGTAAAACAAAAATGTGTACCTATCCATAAGCCAAAAAGAGCCTAGAAGAAAGTATCTAGCGTGATGGAACAAATTGCCATTTTGTAAAATTAATTGTTTCGTTTTTGTTCTAAACGTGTTCTACGAGATCTGTTCTGAAAGGAACACAAAATTTATGGTGTCATTTTGAATGCAGTCATGTTTAGAATTACAAAGTGAAAATATGTTGCTAAAATTATTATTATAATTATTTTTAGTTTGATATGTATCTTTACTAAGAGTTTTATCGCATTTTACCTGTGAAGCAAAATTTATGGTTTTTATTTAAATCTCATGTACTGTCATGGTAAAAATTAATTCGATATGAGCCGTAGCTTGATCGGCATCCTTCTGATTTTTTCCTAACTGTATTATGAGATTTAATCAGAAGACAGAATAAAATTCATGGGACCATTTCGAACGTCATCATATCTGACGTTGCAAAGTATACACGTGTGTTGCCAAATTTGTTGTGATTAAATTTATATTCTGCAAATTTTATTTGAATTAAATATATGCAGTGAAATGAAAAACTGTAAAAGGGGTCAAAAAATTTTAATATGATCAAGAATATTAGGAAAAATCACAAAATATGAGAAGTACTACGAGGCATTTTGTGTAAGGTGAATGTCAAAATAAGTTGCTTGTTCGTAACATATCCAAGGTATAATTTGAAAATAAAAAGAATATTAGTTTAACATGTTAATATAATTAATGCTACAGGGAAAAAATATGAATTTTATTTATTATATTTGGCTATCCAGAGAGTAATAATTAAAGAAGGTTTGAGCGAGATTCTTAAAATGAATCTTGTTACAGTTATTGGATCCAGAAAAAAGGAGATATTCATTCAATTAATAAACGGACAAATTAACTATGGACTGTTTAGTTGAAAATGGAGAATAAACAAATTCATAATGTACTTTTCGAATATTGTAATGATTTATATTCAATGATACATTTAGATATGAACTTTTGCTTCGTGTAAAGCTGTTGCTAATTTTTATATGTTCATAAATGTATTTATAACTTCAATGGGATAAATTCATGACGGTCATATGATAAATATCACGTGTTGAACTATTGAATTTAAAACTGACATTAGCCTTGCACTTGCTGTATCGCTTGTAAAATTTAGATTCAATTCCAAATTTGATAACAAGCTTAAGTATTACGGCGAAGTATTAAGATTCTTCAAAAAGTTTTTCATTGGCTGAAAACATGTGATTATATTTATGATGTGGCTATGACGTTACACGGATTTATTAGGTGTTTTGATGAAAATACGTGATTGCAGTTATGTGACTATGACATGAAATGAATTTAAAGCCCATTATATTAATGTATTTATAACAGTGTAATAATGGTTCCTACGTTTGTATTTAATTTATTTTGTTACGACGCAAGTTCATACAGGTGAACAGGTTCTGAAATGGGTATCTTCATTTTATTGTGATATATTTTCATCGCTTGTCTTTTGTGGTTATATACTATAAACTTTTGATAAGTTATTTTTCTGTGATATTTTTAACTCTTTGAAGATTTTATACATGTAGGTTGATTCAAATAATTTCTTGAGAACTTTTGTTGAAAGTAAGTATGAACAATTTCGACAAAAATAAGTTTGCAATTTTTCTTAAAAAATTTTTTCAAGATGTTATATTTCTGGTATCACAATCAATGATTATAATAATATGACTTTTGTAAAGATGTATTTTTATTTTATTTACTTAAAGGATCATTGTGTGCGTTGTGATTTACTTGATAAATTCGAATTAAATGCTAGAATTTGTTGCAGAGAATGTCATTATGTGTACGATTTAATTTTATAATATTATATTATATTATATTATATTAAAGATCACTGAACATGCTAGTAATGACTTAGAAAAAATATTGTATGATGTTAGAATATATTCACTATTAAGTATAATTTACCAAAATGAATATTGAAATTGCGTTAAAATCTGTTGTTGAGTGTTTTGTCACCGATGTTAATTGCCTATGATTGTTTCGATAAATTGAAACTAAATGTATAGGATAAATTCTATGTCATGAAAAGTTTTAAGGTGTATGTAAAATGTTCGAAAGTTGAATTTAATCGTTGGAACGTATTTATGAAACATTCTAGATGTTAAAAAGAATATGGAATTTTTAAAAGTTTACACGTTAATTCGAATACTACTTTGTTTATGTAATGCTTGTTATGCTGTTAGAAAAAATATTTTGCAAAAAGAAAAAATTTCGAATTATTCTTAAAAAGTTAAATTATAAGGAAATATTTTTTAAGGGAATATTTTGAACTTTTTGGTTTTCCTATCCAAAATGCAAAAAATCGAAAGGATTTAATTCATGATGGTTATGTGACGTGTATCATCAAGTTTTCTGCTGAAGTCTCAATCTTGTACTCTTAAATTCTATTTGTAACTTCAAATTTAATAATTAGTTAGCATTAAAGTTTCTTCCCAAAGAAAACAACAAAACCTTTCCTTTCTTACGTATTGTAAATGTTTTTATGTGCAATTTTTTTACTTATATGTATTAAAATTGTTACTCAATGTGTATTTTTTAAGACAGTTACTGTAGAGAAAGCAAAAGTTGGCAACAGTGAGTCAAGCGATTCGAAGGAAAAGCGTGATCGTATCTGTTATATCACCTTGCCGAAAACAAAATAATTAAATGTTTCTATAAAGCATAATTTATGCACATATTATCTTCATTTTCATTATTTTAAAGATTTGTGTCAGTTAAATTAATGTGCCCATTCTGAAAATCGGAAGCTGCTCTATGTTTAGAATTCCATTTCTACAAAATGACCGCGAAAATTTTAAGAGAAAGGAATTCGAAATAAAGATCCAGAACAAAGAACAATCAAATTCTCAATGTTCTATCTGTATAAAATAAATGTAAAAAGTTTTCTACACTTTTACAAGAAAATTTACGATTGGTGTATTTTATATTACGCAAAACGTTTAGTTTAAATCATGACATCACTTCATAGAATACCAATATTCTCGGAAAACGGCGTGCCAAAAGCTCGTAAATACGTTAGAAAATGTTATTACAAAATATCGATCGTTATCAGTAAATATCGTATCGTATATCAGAGAATGTTATTAATTTTTATTAATATGTTACTAGGTCTTCCTTGGTAATTCGGCAGCCGTATTTTGGCTGAAATTACTTCTTCGAAAAGCACTTATATAAGGGTGCTTTTTCCCTTAGATTAACTTCTTCGAAAGAAGAATATTACCTGCAAAAGAGCAAATGGGAAGTATTCTGTTTTTATCAAAGTAATATAATTAAAAATTATCCATTTTTTTTAAAAGAAAATTTTAATATTATCTTATTATTAAATGTTAAGCGACGCATCCCTGCATATCAAACTTCTAAGTGAAAAAAAAAATTAATCTCCAAATAATTTTAAAGATTCAATCTTTGCGATAACAGATTATAGCTAAGTCATTAAATTAAAGGCGTTGTGTGAGTGTGTACCTTTATTTTCGACTGATTCTAATTCGAATATTAACAGATTAATTCGAAATTCAACATTATAAGGAAAAAAATATAATCCGAAAAAGAAATTTTAGAGAAGACATTCTTGATCACAAAATTGAATCCATAGCTTGAATGATTAAAAGAAAGCGGGAAAATGTAAAAACAAATTAAAAATTCCTTATTTTTGATTTTGATCATTTTAATATAAAGTAGATCCTATTAACATTGAAAAATTTTCATCTTATCGAATGGAAATATATTGATATATGTCAGGTATTCTTTATACAGAAAAAGAATATAATACCAAAAATTTGAATATTTACCTCAGTTACTTTTTCTTGTAATATAATCCTTTTTCTTTAAAAGATTACAAAAGTTACGCTGAAGAAAAGAAACTTATAAAAATTTCAAACAAACCATTAATGATATTCTTTTAAGAAATTGAAATAAACATTTGTTTTTAAATTAATTGACCGATCACATAGATGTAAATACTTGCTTCCAAAGAAATTTATACAAACGATAAATATTTCTCACCAAATCTTTCAAAAGCAGACGATTTTAACAAGCTTTATATTTTGGCGAAGTGAATTAAATTTTCAGGAACGCAGTAAAAATTATTACACGGACAATATTATTAGCATTTCAGAATTATTTTACAACAATTTTTAAATTTGTGCTTGTCAGAATGCCTCGCTTCTCTCTCTACAATAATAACTAATGGAATATTTAGATTTTTTAATAACCTTCCCGTTTGCTCCTTTTGTGAAAAAGAATTCGCAGGTAGAATCAGTTCAAATCTGTGTGTAGTTCTTTTTGTATACCAACTGTTCTGTATCTCACAAACTTTTATCACTTGCACAATGTACTTAACTATAAAACTTGTCTATTTGCTCTGAGGTTTTGTTACTTTTATAATTTTGATACTGACTTTTCGTATGATAATTAGATACTGAGACCAAAGCTTGGGAACAAAGTTTAGATCTGTGGCTTATTTGATAAGATATTGAGGAATATTAAAAAAAGTGTTAATAGTAATTTAATATTTTTATCTTTGATGTTTTTATTTATTATTATTCACAAAAAGTGTATTGAATAATATTATGTAATATTCATCCTACAAATGGATTCAATTTTAAAAGTTCATCGAAGTATCAAATATAACATGAATCAAATTTTATAATGTATTTAAATATGCATGTAAATGATACATAATAAGACAAATTCTTTCATCAGGTATTAAAAAATATCAGTTTAATTGTAAAGATTTTTGAAATTTATAACTTTTTATTTATAGATTTAACACATTTTAACTTTCCAAAAATAAATAAATAATTCAAACCTCTCGTTAATATAAATCTAAAATACCCAACTATTGTGATATTGGTTAAATAATTTAATATTAAATTTTAATTCAATTTCTGTTTAATATTCAATTCTTAATCCATAATTTATAAAATATTAATTTAAGTGATTAAAAAAAACCGGGGGGGGGGGCGTTCTGCGTTTGAAAATCATTTCAAAATTAAATTACTGGAATAAGTTAAACACAATTTTTAACACAACGTTCGATGAAAAAAGAACTAAAATTACAAGTTGCATTTTTAATGACACTGAACTTAAAATTAATCCTTTTTTTAAAAAAAGAATTGGCCGAGAACTTACCGTAATTCGAAACTTAGTTATTCATAAAGCTAACTCATTTTCTTCCAGTTCAAATAGCAGAAAATATTCCATACTTAATAGTGCTAATAAGCGACTGCTTAAAATGACGATTTCCAATTCTTAAGAGGTTTATTTCATTCTTTAAAAGTTCTAATGCTCCTTTAATAATACTTTCTCTCTCATAATCAATAAAATGTAAGAAAAAGCTGAAAATAATTTCGCATTCAGTATTTAACATCGTTTATTTTCTGGATGGTGAACTTTTTTTATGTTCCTTACTCCATTGTTATTTCCGAGCTGTTGTACTTGGAAAGTTGCCAAACCATTTTGCCAACTTCGCTCGATAAACTGAAGTGAAGAGCTAACTTTAATGCGATATTTTATTTCTAATCATATTTTCAGCGGGGAGGAAAGTTTACTTTCTTTTTTTAGTGTCACATACTCGTAAATTAATCATGGATAAGTTTAATTAAAATTGTTTTTTTTTATAGTTCTTGAATATTAAATCGAAAAAATATATTGTTGGATTAATTAGTATGGAATAATAAATAGAACCAAGTAATATGAGCCATTATTTATGGCTATAAAAATGAGAAAAATATTTTTTTCCCCGTAGATTACACAGTTTGACAATTTAAAATTTTATTTTAAAAATAATTTACAATTTTTTTTAAATTACTTTTTAATAATGAATATATTTTTAAATAATTATTCTGAGAAATAAATTCTGTGGACTATTTAAAAGAATTTATTTTAAAATAAATATATTTGCAATAATCTTTCAAAAAAGCCACCGATATCGTACAAAGAAATTTTTGAAAGTATGTTCACTTTTGCACAATATATGTGTATCATCTTTATTTTTTTTTTAAATGTGTAGTTATTATTTTCGAAAATGGAAGGCATTACTAACCGAGAAGTGGTTAGATTTTGTCTTGTGCTGTTAAGCAATTACTTTGAATGTTATGAGTAATGATGTTTTTCTAACTGTTTTCATATGTATATGTACCTGTCAACAATAAAATGTCAATGCCTTAATGTTTGCGATATTCATACTTATTGCACATATTCCTCAACTTTTGAACAAATTTTATTGCATTGTTGCTCCTAAGAAGTAATCGATAAAGCGTAACAGACAAAACCACGCAATTTATAAGTCGAAACACATGACAAAAATTTGTACCTCGAAAATTTCATGCAAATGATTTTAAATCGAGGAGTGAAAACAATGCTGGAATTCGATTTGATTTTAATTTCCGTCACACTCTGAAGCAACAAGCTTATAGTGATGCACATCGTAATTTTAAACAACGCTCAAGTGACGAGGATGACATATCAGCCAACAATGGGAGGCCTTTGAGCCCCTGTACACAATGGGTTTTCAGTACCGCAAAGGATCGAACTCATGACCACAACCACCAGGCCACCCAATGAGTATAAAAATGTTGTGCTTAACAGTGTAATGAATGTAGCGTAATCTTTACAAGACTAAGGATTATACTGCGCAGACTATAAAAAGTATTTGGGAGGAAAAATTAAGAACTCACAATCCGTTTGGAAATACCGACCCAAAACATCAGT
Organism: Trichonephila inaurata madagascariensis; assembly: GCA_019973955.1. Lineage (NCBI taxonomy): Eukaryota > Metazoa > Arthropoda > Arachnida > Araneae > Nephilidae > Trichonephila > Trichonephila inaurata. The sequence goes on along the minus strand of BMAV01004478.1, from coordinate 66,194 downwards.
ACCTTTCGAAACAATTGATATAGCTTGATTGCCTCCTCCCATTGGTGTGGTAGTTAGGAGAGGGGGGTGCCAGGTCAGGTGTCGTCCACGTCACTTGACCATGGTTCAAAATTACGTGGTCCGTCGCCAAAAGCTCTCGTGTAGCTAAACAGTGCGACGTTAATATTCAATCAATCAGATTTAACGTACATCGCTACCCTACACGGCGGGACTTCAACGGTACTAGGCTCGAACTCATGACACGCCGGCCACGAGTCCGTTACCTTGATTTATTCCGCTCGCTACAATGTCCGTGACTACCGCGGCCACACGCACTTTGAGTGAGTGAGATTGTGGCGTTTTATGGCGCAAAAACCGATTTCGGATAAACTGCGCCACCACACGCACTTTATAGAAATCGGAGATCCAACACATGAGACAGGAACTTTTTTAAGTGTAAAAGTAAAAAATTAAAATTCAATCTCTAAACTTGTCTGAAGATTAAAAATAGAATTTCAAGGTTTTTTAGAAAAAATTCGGAGGAAGACATATTTTATGTATGTTGTAATTGTAAATTTGTATTCTATATGCTTCAATTTTGTTAATGGGATCAGTAACTTTTATTTTGTAGGGGGAGGGGGGGGATTCACAAAATTAAACTTTGATGAAATTTGTAAAAATATTTAAAAAGAAATAAATTTAAAAAATGAGGTACATAGTAAAGGCATTTTATAGCTTTAATTCGATATAAAGTGTAGTTCCTATACAGCCTTTTTCAAATGTTATCCTACGGAAAACACAAATTAAGTTAATTTACTTTTCTGTTTATATTTCATGCCCTTTATAAAAGAGAAAAAAAGCTTGGCTACAAAAACTTATTCAATATTTTAAATTTTACAGTTTATGGCACAGTGTTTTAAATTCTTAACAGAATGAGTACAATTAACTAGTTTATTGAGACAAAAAAAAAAGTACCTCAGCTTGCAGAGAAATTAAGAAATGTAATTTCTTTTTTGAATTATTGGAGTAAACTGTATGTAATTTTGGATTTGATAGCATGTAAAATTTTTTATGTTACAATTTAAGTTTAATTTTTTTTGCAACTGCATTAAAAAAAATTACATTTTTAAAATGTTCTAAGAATAGATGAGGGGGTAAATATACCAATTAAAAACCTTTGTAAAGTATTAAGCAAGATTTTTTTTTTAATTACTGAATGTTTGAGATACTTATTAGGATAGTGCTTCCCAACCTTTTAATCACCCCGTAGCGGTCAACGTTTGATAATTTTACCACGGCCCGCGGAGGGAGGGACGTTGATTGTTTATATTCTGTTTTGATTTAATAATTTTTTGGTAGTTAAATTTGCCTTCAAAATAAAATAAAAACACCAAACAAGTAATATAAAAGAAAATTTCTTAACGTCAATTCCTACTTTGTTAGAAAAAAAAACTACGGGCGCCATCTGTTGCAGCTAATTGTAACTACAAGGAAAACAACGCAGAATAAATTTAAAATTTAATTAATGAATTAATATTTAAAAAAAAACTGTATTAGCATCCAGTGTCATCCACTACAAGTTAAAATTTTTTTATTTGAACTTGATTGGATGAATAAAAATTATTTTATTAACGACTGATAATTCCAACAAGATAAATAAATATATTAAGAGTGAGCTAGTAGTAGGAATTGAAAAAAATGGAGTATAAAATGATTTAACATGGAATAAATAGTGATTTCCAAGGAAAGTTATGCAAACCAGAGAGAAATACACCACACAAGGGGGGGGGGGGCCGGACCCCCCCAAAGCCCTTGATTTTTTTTCCGATTGATTATAATTCTAAGTATATAGTACGTAAAATTTAATTAAGTATTTGTTATTAATGATTAATTTTATTAATTAATGCTAATTATTTATTCAACAATTAGTTTTTTACTGTTTTTTGTTCCCGAAAATCAACAAAATCGAAAGGAGCATGATACAAGAATGGTGAACTTTCGACCCCGAACCCCCCCCTTGAAAAATTTCTGTGTGCGCTACTGCACCACAGTAAATATAATGGAAATAATAAAATGTTCCTTAGGCGCCCCGGTACCGGTCCACTTTTAGACTTTCCATAACTCAGAAACTTTCATGCTTTAATTTAACATTTAAAATTCAAGAGAAATCGCATAATTTAAAAACTGCCTCATATATAATCAGATGAATAAATTAAGTGTTAATATTCTTTCTACATGGACTGATCATTCTTAAAGCTTGTTACAACATGAAATAAAAGGTTTATTTTTTACATTAATTTTTTCAAAAGGAGCTATTTATTATGTATATTGTAAAGTTGAATGAATTTCTGGAAATATAATATAGTTAAAATTTTGATATTTCATCACAAAAACAACATATACAGATACTTATGGTCCCAGCAATTGATTAAATTATTAGCAGAATAATAAAATAAAATAAAATTAAAACACACTTACCTCTCATTTTTCAAAATGGTTAATAATTTGAATCAGCACATCCTTCACAAAGTTACTCATGACAACTGAATAATTTTCAAAATTTATTATGTTATATATAAGTTTGAGAATTTTTTTTTTCTCAGAAAATCAGCTCCAAAGTTTTAAGAACACACCAACATATGGAAGTAATAAAAATTAATGGCAATTTTAATTGTAAAAATTAGATCCAATAAATCTTTATTTACATGCATTACAATTTTAGAAGATGTGGTCAAGGATATAAAGTAAAGGACATAAGTCAAACTTTTTATTACTATTTTAGAAATAATAATAAATATAATTTTTAATATTAATTAATATTGTTTAAATATAACTTTATGCACTCTATCGATGCTTCTTCCTTACAAAAATACCACAAACTTTCTCTATGCACAGAAATTTTATAAAATTTATCTTCCCTTGCAGAGCAACCCATGTGTAAAAAAATGCATTTACACTAAATACAGAAGATAATTTGATTTGAATTAGAATAACAGTAAGAAATTAGATAGTTGGAAATGAGCTTTCAAATTTCAAGTTTTTAATTCTAACTAAGAGATGAGGATATAACCCAGTTCTACAAATTTCCACACACCAAACCATGTAAAAATTTAAGCAGTTCTATAGTTGAACATGAGCAGTATTTTTCAAACACAAAACAGCTAAACTCCAGAAGGTAATTTAGGTTTATTCATTTTTTTGTTGTTGTTGTACGAAGAATAGAATTAACATATTTAATTACTTAAAAATCTGCTCAAGAGGAAAAAATCTTTCAATTGATTAAGTTTGTCACTGTGTAAAAAACATATCTTACACCTTCATTATTTATTTTTCACCCTGTCTTTTCTTAAAAAACCCCCAAATAGTAAGAAATTTATTCTGTGTTCATGGTGGATTTATATATATCACTCTCTTTCTCACTTTATATCCTATCCCATATAATAAGTGATGCATGTAGAAAGGTCAAGGGTCTTGAACTCCTCAACAATCAATAAATTGTTACTAAAATACATTAGTCAAAATGAAATATCATCAAGTAAAAATTCATCTCTTCCAAACCAAAATTCTGCATACCAAAACAACAAACACATGTAATAAAATAATTACCATATTTATTCAAATGCAAGCCACACTTTTTTTTCTAATGTCAATGCTACTAAAAATCAGGTGTGGCTTAGAATCAAAGGCAGAAAAATTTGTTGGATAGGGGAAATTTAACATGATACCGATAGAGAGCAATTATAGGTTCGTGTATGAATTCAAAAAATTTTGAAATTGGTAAAATAAATTAAATACTCAATTCTTATTCATTCTAATTTTAAATTTCAATTTCATAAATGCCAAATATCAATAAATTATATTACACTATTTTTTCACAAAAACGAGTTGAAAATTTAGGGTGTGGCTTAGATTCGAATAAATATAGTCCATGTAAAATTATTTTTAAAGTAATTTTGTTGGAATATTTTCTGCAATTGAAAATAATATATTTTAAAAGCAAAATAAAATACTGAGCTTTAACAAAACTATATATTTTATTTTGAATTTTAAATTGTACAACAAGATATTACATTCTCTTGCATTCTTTTAATATTTAAAAACACATGGTCCTACTTACGGTTTTTCAACATTCATATTTTCTCTTTTCTATAAGCACTGTATAATGGTTTATTGTCATTCAGAAGATGATAACACGTAATGAGTATGAAAAAAACATAGCATTAAAAGGATAGCAATATTTACACAATTTATTGAACAATACAAAGCAAATATTTCATGGCTAACAAAATTTATTTTTTACCAAAACTAACATTAAGCCCTGCAATAGATGGTGCAATAAAAGCACCTCATACACATCCCAACAAGCAGAAGGGAAAGAAACTTATGAATGAAGTGCAAAAATTTGATGGCTCTTGCAACTACGATTGCACTCCAATGCAATCCAGAAAGCCTCCAGATGAATGAATAGTTTAAAACTTTGCATAGATATTTATCACATATATTTACAAATATATTTATAGATACTATATAGTATAGTATATGCTTACAAGTTTATAATGGTTGTAAAATGAGACATTCAAACGTGACAAAAATGAAGAAAAAAGATGAAAAGGGAAAATAAGTTAACAAAAAGAACTGATTATGATGTTACATTCAAATACAACAAATGTTACCATTAATCAATAAAATATAAGTATTGCAGTTGAGAATTCAGTAGGCAGAAAAAAATATGCAGTCAGTATATGATTATCTTACATAAAAATCCAACAAATGAATCAGGTAAGGAAAAAAGGCAGAGAAAAATCTTAATTCAAAAATTTTCTTTGAAAATGAATGCTAGATTTACAATGATCATTTGAAATATGAATTAGAGTTTCACAGCAATGGTGATAAACCTCAGCCTTCATTGGGTAAGGCATCAACTGTTGCATTTTGAAGTAAATTCTCCAGAGAAACCTGTCCATCAGCATCCACTGGTAACATTAATTGCTGAGGTTCACCACCTTCACCTAATGGTAGAGAGTTCGGATCTAAAGCCAAAGTTATGTTTCCATCTGCATCATCACCACCCAAGGTATAACCTTGAGGAAGCGTCAAAACAGTATTGCCATTCTCATTTGAATTGATTGGAATTATGAGCATTTGATGTCCACCATCTGCAGTAGGAATTTTGAGGAGTGCAGCACTTGTGTACGGTTGGTCTCCAGGTAATTGAATGGGTACTTGTTGGCCCTCACCTCCTTCTTGGTCATCAGAAACCATCATAACGATTTGTGCGTTTTCTTGAGAATCTTCACCTTCCAACTGTCCAAGTTCCAAGACTGATTTCAATTGAGCATCATTCTCTCCTGTAACATTTTCAAGATTTGCCTCTCCTTTATTCCTACCCATAGATATTTGGGCAACAAATTCTTCTGTTGCATCTTGATTGCTTTGAGTATGGAAATCCATGGTTGCCTGGCCATCAGCAGACAAAGTACCTTCCACTGGCACAAGAACATGCTGGCCATCACCATCAACACTAAATACAGTCTGTTCTGTAGAATGATGAGAATCTTCTTTGCTTGGATCTAATGACTCCTGCATCATGAGATTTTCATCACTATTCTTAATAAGGATGGTCTGATTCCCATGCTCATCAGTGCAAATTTCATTGGTCTGGATCCGCTGAAGTTCAGATTGATCAACAGCATCAACCAGATGATGGGCAGTCATGATGGTATTGGAATTATTTTCATGGTTGAATACCACAGTGCCTTCTTCAGGAAGACCAGCTGAATCTTCATACTCAGGAATGCTGACAGATACAGCTCCATTTTCATCTAGCTTGGCATTAGGAGCAATAGACACAGTAACTTGTCCTGGTCCACCAGGACCAGCAGCTTCTGCAACAACACGTGCAAGTTGTTCTGCAAATTCTTGAGTTGAAATATTTAGCGAGCTAGCTAGTGTCTGATGAGCTGTGGCAACAAGTTGATCCGTGTCTATCGTTTCAGTTCCATTGCCTCCTGTTTGTACAATTATTTGATGATCTTGTCCAAAAACAGATTGTCCAGTTGTGACAACGACTTGTCCCTGAGCATCAGTACTAAAGAACAAAATAAATATTTTCATGTAGCATACATCTTAACTTAAATAAGAGATTTAAAGGATACAATATATTTACTTATGTACAACACTAAAAAAAGTATATAATTCCTTAATAATTTGAATTTAAAAATACATTGATGTAGCATGATTTTTATTCCTTATAAAAAAAATTGCTTAAAACAGAAAAATTCTACATAACACTGTACTTTTAACAATATTGTTATAAATTACTATTTCACAGCAAGGATGTTACATACATAAAAGCCGTTTAACATTTATTTACTTAAATTTAAACATGCTCCAAATTATTTAAAAGAAACAAGTGGAAATAGATTTACTGTGGTGATTGATACATGCTCAATATATATGCTTGATAACTTTAGAAAATACCAAAAACCTTACATTTCACAAAATTCAAAATTTTTGCAGAAAAAAACTAACATATTACCATAATCCAATTTTGAATTTAAAATGGATTTGAAATTCTAAACCATTCAACTTTCCTCTTTCAAAACTTAGCATTATCTCAGCACAATGAACTTATGACCAATTCTTCATACTCAGAAAGCACGAAAGAGAAAATTTGCCATTGTTTTTATTTTTGTTTCAGAATATCTTAGACACCATGGTGAAGCCCATGGACAGACCTCTCCTTGCATGCGTAAATGTAAAAAACATTAAAAAATAGACCAGCTGATCAAGTTTATTGTGAAATAACTTTCATATTAAAAAGTACATCACATTTACAAATTGAAAGTTTTTATTTTTTAGGACATCAAATAATATTTGTTATTTTTACTATTATCTGAAATCTTATTTCATATGCACTTTATATTTGGAACAATATATTTTTCCGAAGGCAAATAAGTATGAGCATTATTATGTTCCATATGAATTTTGAATTACTTGATGTGATATTTTTAATGCGTGAAATATGCAATTACAATTTACTAAGGACACACAAGACTAAATTAGATATCACTGAAAATATAGGCAAAAAAAAAAAAAAAATTCAGTTCATTTTCCTTGTTCAAACTGAGGACAATTCTGAAACCTTAAATGAACTTCTGACCTACTGCGAAAAATAACATAACATACAAAATATCCAAGAATGTAAAGCAAAAGAGTAAAGTAATGCAATCAAGGAAAAAAAAAATTCTACCTCTTGTGGTTTAGAACAGACATAAATGGTCAGGTTATAGATATTAAATCAAAAGTAAATAAAAAATATTGTATATTAGAATAAAAATGGTCAAGTTATAGAGATTAAATTAAAGGTAAATCAATATTGCATATTATAGTAAAAATGGTCAAGATATAACTTAAAATCAGAATAAAACCAATCTTTCATTGATAAGACTATATAATAGCATTTTTTGTGACTCTGAAAATAGGTCAACTTAATCCTTCAGTGATGAGCGAGAGATGGATTTCCACTATGAGTGCTTTAAAATCCATACCAATAATGACAACTAGCAGCTACTGAACGATTTAACTTGCAAAAGCAAATGGACTTTTATGCCCCACATTTTTATTTAAATCAAATCCACTTTGTAAAAAATACGTTCTGTAATTTTTTACTGTGATTTTAACAAAACAAATATTTATACAATAATGTATTCTCCATTTGGTCTGTTATTAAATATTAGACAGAGAGATGTAGTTTCTTTATATAAAGTTTCATAACTCTTCCAACAATAATTCCCAATTGAAGAACTTTAATTTTCAATACCACAATTTTTTATTAAAATAATTAGATTAAAAAATTCCTTAAAAATGATGACTAGTTTACATTAATAAAACTTAGAACTCAAAAATTCAAGAAACACAGAAAATGACAAAATAATTTAACAAGTTCAAATGTTTAAAAAAAATTAAACACTTTTGTTTTGCTATGATCTTTATGCTTTACCATTTAACAAATTATTTAACCTTTGTAAATGGAAAAGTTAAAAGATTAACTTGAATAAAACTTTTCTTATATGTATAATTTGACATTTTATCTATCAAATGTAATAATGAAGCAAATTAAAGATAACAATTTACTCACGAGGCATGTCCAGTGCAAATATGAGCCTGGAAATGATTTTCAGATTCAAATGGCCGTAAGCATCCAGCACAAACCAACTGAATCATTTCAGTTTGATTTGAATCAACAGACTCTTCTGCTTGCTCTATCTGGATTTCTTCTACATGTTGACCCAAATCAACATGAGTACCTCTACCCATCATCACACTCTTGCGTCCTGCCAATAATAGTATGTTTAAAAATTTGTATTATAACACATTTCATACAATGAATCTATTTCTTCTGTGCAAAGGAAATATTTTAAAATATGTTATTTATAGTAATAGACTTGAATGCAGTATTACATAATAGCTTAATTACTAACAGAAATTTAGAAAAAAATAGAGCAAATAAAATTAAGAAAATCTTAATAGATATTTGAGAAATCTAGCAATGGAAAAGCAAATATAAATGCAATAAGGAGTTTGCATGTTTATTAGTTTGTTTATACTTAGGACTGAACACAAGGATTTTACATATTATATATGTGTTGCAAATGTAATATATATGTAGTAATTATTTTATTATAATGTTAAATACTTACTGTAAATGATAAAATTTCATTACACTTTGATATTTTATAATATAAATTAATTTTATCATATAATAATCAAGGCTAACAATAATACATTTTGAATAATTTCAATTCAATGAATTCAACTATGCACTGAGCAACACATTGATAAATTTGTGAATATAAATTAAACTCGGTGGCACAACAGCTCACGGCGAGCCAAGGCCTTACTTAGATCATCTCAGTTTTTGTGACCCTGGGTGCTGAGGTGCATAAGCAGATGTTCCAGTCATATGGTCAGTCTGAAGTGAAAACCCCCAGTGTTTAATTCTCAAGCAATCATGAATATAATAGCCAAAAAATTTCAATTTTGAAAAATAATGAAATTTTAAAAATTTATTTCCTTTATATTTACCAAATATTTATTGTTTGCAACTGATAATAAAATTTAAGAAAAAAAGAAGAGTACAGGAAAGCTAATTCATATATATATATACAGCTGACTAAATATTTTTTCAAAGCAATATGCCAAACATTCAGCATTTTTCCAAATTTAAACAAGCTATATTCAAAAAAAATTTTCCTTTGAGAAAAAAACTAAAACTGAGATTTTTTTTTTTCATAAAGAAAAGAAATGTCGTGAGAGTTCTCAGTTTCCTAACATCCTTTTGAGTAACAGATCATACTAAAAACTCAAGTCAAGTAAAAATTATCTTCGACAAAAAAGGGGGGAGGGGAAGAGCAAATTACCTGCTACCACCCATCATATTTTCTTCAGTGGCAGCCTTCTTTATAATAAATGTTCGATTTTCTTAAAATATTGGACAAATCGTTTTCTTTACAGGAAACTCAGATAGTTTTTATTTTAAGTAAATTTCCATTAAATTATATGCTTTGAATCTGATTTTTTTCCCTTCTAAATGTGGGAAAAAACTGAATTTATTTCGAGCATTTATATGTTTTCAACACTCATGGCCAACAGCATATATTATCACTATAGGCTAAAAACATGAAATACAATTAATTTAAATTTTATAATATTGATACACTTTTAGGCAAACTTATATGACATAAAAGATATAACATCAAAAAATTTAGGTTAGCCCACTTTCTTTTAGCAAATTACTTATATCAAATTTATTATGCCTATCTCCAATTTCCAAACATCCTCAATTATGTATATTTTACTATTTTCAATTAAAACTTCCAAGAAACCCTTAAACACTAATTTAAAAACTTTAATTCCCAAAATGCGTTGCCTTGAAGTTAAAATTCAAATCACAAGGTACTGTGAAGAACTATAATAAAAAATAATTTATTGAAATCAACTACCTCTTGATGATGGCATCTGCATGGGGGTCCGTTCATCATGAATTTTCATGTGACTTTCCAGAGTTTTCTTCTTAAAGAAACCTGACAAAATATAATGGAACACAATATAGTGTTTATATTCATAATGACTTGAAAAAATAAAAAGCAGATTTTTTTTTTAAAAAAAAAAAAGGATTACATCACTGAAAATTATATAACTCTTTTTTTGGTACTACCATTCAGAGACATCTTTTTTAATAATAGTTCACAGAAGTGAAATGTTAGAATGATATTTTGTATGGTAAACATAGTGAAACAGTGTTACTTGCAAAAAGAAACTAAGATTTTCCGGTCCCTAATTTTTTTGAGACTTTGTACCTTGATACAGGATAGTAAGCATAATCCAAAATAAAATTTGCAGCTTTTTAGACGTTAACAAGAAAATCATATTTTAAGTTCCATGATTCTTCACTCCATATAACATAACCTAAAAGTGAAAATATTTGGCTACCAATTTGGTGACCTCAGATTCCATCCAAATTTTTATCATTATACTACTTGAGGTAAAAATCATTTATTACCCTGCTGAATACTGCACAATTCACCTTTGATTTTCAAAGAACTTATTAATTTTTAGTAAAAAATACATTGTTTTAAAAATGATTACATGATACAAATTCCTGCATATTATTTTAAATTATATTAATTTTTGATGTTAAGTGAACTGACACATACAGGTAAATATTTTATTAAAAAAACTAATAAATCAATAAATAGAAAATCTAAACTTGAAGTAAAATGTTACATGCTAATTGTTTTTTATATCAATACATTAAAAGCAATTAGTTTAATTTCATGGTGTAGAAAAATTTAATTTAGGAAAAGGACCGGGTAAAATTTTGCAGCCGAGCATTTTGGACTCAAGCTTCTCCTCTGATGAGTATAATGAATCAAAATTTTAATATTGTATGTTCTGTAGGAATTAATGGTACAAATAAAAAATAAAATTTTTAAAGAATCACATACGGATATTTTAACTAAAATTTAACAATAAATTAAAATACTGTTTAAATTGAGAATTTCAACCAATACATTATGCTATTAATAGTAGTGTGCAACAAAAATTCTATTTTTAAAGAAAGTTTTTTGCATCTCAGAAAAATTTATAACAAAAGAAGTGGCACATCTACAGAGAGAAATTCAATATTTTTCAAAAAAAACCAATTACTTCCGAATTATTATTTCCATTTAATATGTGTTCAAAGATTCAGATTTATTTTTATAAAGAAACTGATAAAAAATATTAATACATTAGTTTTGTACATTTCAAAAATGCAATCAAATGTGATGAATATTTAAAAATTAGGTAATTTCCTCCATAAATTATATCAACATAAGATATAAAATATTATCAAGCAAAAAAAAATTTTTAATACAAAATTTAAACAAAGAATTTAAGTAAATGAATACTGATTGGAATCCTTACCTTTACTACAAACAGAACATTTGAAATCTGTATCACCTCTGTGCATCCTCAAATGATTGAAGAGTCCAACCTTGGTGGCAAGTTTTCTGTTACAGCCCTCCCAAGGGCATGGAGTTGGAGGTCTAAATATATATAATTAATTTTTAACATAAACATAAACTTATTTTTTAATTAAATTTATAAAAAATAAGTTGAAACTTTTAAAATGGAAGTAAAGGATAATTATAAGCATTAATTATTTAAATAATTACTTAATTTATTCAAGCTGCTTCCTAAATTTGTAGGGGAAACTTAAATATTCAGAAGATATTAAACTTTTTTAGGCAATCCACTATCATTATTTTAGTAAACGTTTGACAACACACAATAAATAGTTTTGCAAGAACAATTAATCTCAAAATAAAATTTTGTACATAACGTTCTTCAGATGTCCACTATATTAATTTAAGAAAAAAAGAAAAATGTCCTAAATATTAACTTAAGTTTGCATATTAATAACAATGATAACTATTTATCATCATGTACCCTTAAATTTTAGTAACATATAAGTATACCATTTTTCATTAGCAAGTAAAATTAACTGATCGAGCGTTTATTAATGCCACATTTCAAAGCGTTGCAAGGGCTTTTGGGAATGGACCTCATAATTCTGGGCTATGATCAAGTGACGAGAAGAGGCATACCACTCTCCAAACTTCTGCCCCACACCAACATTTGAGACTCAACAAATTTAGCATACAAATATTCACACATTAGATCCTTTACACCGAAATTCATTAGTGGCTCCAGAATTTGAACCCATGACTCAACAGAAACAACCCTTCTCACAAATTGGCAACCATGACCACATGACTACTCGGCTACAACAAGTATATAGAAACTTTCCATTTAGTATTACAGAATAGGGACAAGTTTGAAACATATTTTATACCCTAACAAATAACTTGATTCAAGCTGAAATGAGTAATAATATAAACTATGTTGTTTTCTTAAAGATAGAGAAGTTGAAATGTAATAAAAAGAGGTAAAGTACCATTATACTAGAAAAAAATGTGGTGACTTTAAATCCTGTACTTTTTCACTAGGCAAGACAGCCTTAAGAAAAAATGCAGGTTATTTAATAAAAATATAAGCTACAAAGCAATGTATTCTAATTCATTAAAAATAAATAATAGAAAACTTACGCATGGACTTCAGAATGAGCAACCAATTGTTCTTTCTGTAAAAATCTTCTATGGCATTTAGCACATTCATGTACAATATTATGAATGGAAAGATGTTGCCACAGTGCTGCAGATGTGGCCATTTTCTGGCCGCATATCTAAATATAAATATACATTTATTTGCATTAACAAATTATAATGAACCATCTATATATAATATACTTTCTATATAAAATTACAATACTAACATTCCTCTTCCATATTAAAATGCTTTAAAAATTTAACTACAAATTTTTTAAAATATACAAATAAAATGTTACAAATTTAAATCTTATACAGTATAATTTTTATATTAAACCTACAAGCTATTTGCCCCTAAATATTTAAATTATTTGAAAAGAAATAAATTTTACCTCACAAATGTTAGCAATTTCAGGATGAACACTTTGGATATGATTTCGCCGAGGGCCAGGTTGCACAAAGAGCAAACCACATTCTCGGCACTGATAACTGTGACCTTCTGTTTCCATATGCTTCACAAAAGTGGCAAATAATCCAAACCAACTATGACATACTTTGCATCTATGATTACGAGGTTCAGTTCTGTTGTATTTTTCCTGTATATTAAAAGAAAATAAATAAAATAGAAAAGTTGAAACAATTTCACTCAAAAAAAAAAAAAAAATTTCTTTCAAGATAATAATTTTATAAAGTTCTGATGAAATTACACGTATAAGAAAACATAACATTTATGAACTCCTGTAATTTTGGTGACAAAAAATTCCTATGAAACCACCATAGCACTCTTTAAATAAACTTTTTAAAACCTAATCAACTATATTAGAAGATACCAAAGACTCCATCATAATTTAAATTTTTTTTAACTATGGTTAAAAAATACTTAGCACTATGACTGCAAGTTGATCTCTAATAATAATTTCTTGGATTTTGAAAGATTTTTCTTAGATTAACCCCAATAAAAGTTAATGCTGTAACAAAAATGACAAACAGATTCCAAATATGTTTTGAAGAGTATAAACTAGACTAGAAAAGAAAGATCTAATAGAAAATGTTTGCTTTCATATCACTTGCATGTCCATCTAGACATTAAACAAATAATATGAATTTTTGAGCAATGCAACATAAGTTAAATTCACAAAAGAATACATTTATACCTTTTCAAAATTTAATCAAAACAATAAAACAAATGAACTTAACATCAATTCAGCAAAATAATTAGCAAATGTACAGTATTTTTTGAGTAATCATACTGAAAATTATAGTAAAAATCAATTAATTACCTGAACTTGCATGTACTTGTTAGCATGATCTGCACTGATAAGATGATCTTGCAATTCCTCATCATCAGCAAACACATTATCACACATACTGCAATAATGCTCACTCTTTTGATTATGGCCACCATAAACATGGGCATGAAAACTGTATGTTTCAGAGAAAGTCTTCCCACAAGTAGTAATGATACACTGAAATCGCTTCTCCAGCTGATGAAGATTATGCATGTGAAGGTAATAAAGCCGATAGCTTTTGATGACAGCATCACACAAATGGCAAAAATGACCAACTTTGCTGGGGAAGCCAATTTCAGCGAGTTCTCTCTCATCAGGTAAATCATCCAGCGAAACGTCAAATTCTCCAAGCCGTTTGTACTCCTTGCTAACTGCTGTTTCTATTTTTGCAGGAATAGTTGGCATAGAAAGATCTTTGTTGAAACTTTCACTTTTATCTCCTGGTATATCAAGGAAATCCATGGCTTCAAAGGTCTTTACCGTTTTGCTGGGATCACCCATGTCACCGGTCATGAAGTCTGATCCACTTGGCTGGTCGAGAAGGGCTTCTTTGATTGATACAGTCACAGCCTGCTCTCCATCTGCAGTTTCTGTAGTGCCCTGAGCAAAGATTTGCTGGCCATTCATTTGGGATTTGACATTCAATTCAAACTGTTCAAGGTTGCTGATTAAAGAGGATGCATCATTTTGACCAAGGGACATCTCCAGTACAGAATTTGATTGAATTTCTTGTATAGCTTGTCCAATTTCGCCTTCATTTTCATTTTTAGATAGTTCTATATTCAAAAAATAAGTTTTTCTAAAAATTGCCAAAAAATTGAAAGCTTAACAAAGTAATTTGTCAACATGGGTGTATAACATTTTATAAGAATAAAAAAAAGTGAATTAACTGCTAAAAAATTTATGTAAGCATACCACTAATTTTGAACCAATGCTATATTAATTGCAGAATATTTTAGGTAATTTAAGTAATGATGAGAAGTACACAAAATACCTGATATGACAAAAGAAATAAATTACATTGTTTAGAAGGTATTAAGCATTTACTTGTGATCCAAGAAATTAAAATTCTTATTTTAAAAATTTGATGGAAGCTATAATAATGCAATAATTTACTTTATCAAAGGAAAAATCAGAAGTTATTATTTGAATAATTAATGGAACATTTTTTACAAATGCATTCACACTTTCTGTCAAATTTTTATTCCTTCAATGTGTAAGGTGTTTTATTGATTCAATATTTCCATTTATTTTTAAAACATTACAATTATTAAAGCATATCATTCAAAAAATTTCCTTTATATCTGAGGGCAGGAAACTTAACTTAAAGAATAATCTTTAAATATTGAATTATTAGTTAACTTCCAACTTCTAAAAATTAAGTACCTCAGTTATTATCACAATCATGTTGGCAAAGTTAAAACCACTTTTTTTACAAAAGAAGAATGATTTTAAAACAAAAAGTAATTTAATACATATATGCAAGTTTATAAAAAAATGGCTGAAGTTTCAACCATTTTAAAAATTTGAAGCTGATTTATGTCTTGCTTTTATCTCCAAGACTTAATGTGGCATTTTGCTGACCAAAATGTTTTATTTCATCATATTGCATGCACGTGTTTACAGAGTTATTTGCAAAATTGACTATCCCTGTTACACTTTTCTGTTTTACAGGTTTCTTTCAAATTCCAAACTCTCATGCTTAGGAATTAAGATTAAACCAGAAAAAGAAATGTATCAACATACAGGAAACCAACCTGGTTGTGATTATACACAAGTTTAAAAAAATATGTATATAAAAAAGTTACTTTTTTAAAAAATAGAAAATGCTACAAAATATAAAATTTCTTAAGATTTTTTTTTTAAATTTATTTTAAAGTACTTATTATATATTTACAAAAATAAAGGAGGAGGAGGGGATGATGATCTTCAAGTTTGTTTAAAAAAAAAACATGCAAAGATACATTTCTTGGAAAAACCATGTATATTTATTTTTAAAAATAAACAAATTAAAGATGTAATTTGTAGAGAAAAAAAAAGAAGGGGGGGGGGGTTATAATTTCACATAACCTAAGAACCCTGTCAGATAAAATAAAGAACATTGCATAAATAGGGAAAAAAATTAAAAAGCGATAAAAAATTAACTTCATTAAACATTTATATTAAATGCATGTTTCAATTAATAACTAAAACAAAATTAACAATACATATATATTGCTCCAAGAAAAGATAAGAACTTTTAGCTAAAAATACTAGAGAAATGATATTAATTAATAATTTCTTGTTATTTTGTTGTAAAAGGTGCATTTGTTTATAGTCATATGAATCGAAACTGCTATCCCCATCAGAAAAAGTTACCACATCCATCTAAGCTTAAATTCAGTAAAGAGTCTTGTCTGGTAATAATGTTTTGTAAAGACTAATTGCTTTCCAAAATAATTTGCAGTATTAATTTTTATCCAAAAATATGTAATTTATTCATCACCTATTTTGTTTTTGCAAACTATTAGTATAATACTTGTTACCGAGCTAAGCAATTCTTAAGACCTTGTTGGAATTCTACATTCTACATTTTTGAATCAATGCTTAAAAAATGACTTTCCTGTCCTTCTACCAAGTTTAATGGCCTCAAAAATTAAACCACCATTATTTAATGAAATTCATTCTCATCTAATCACAGAACAATTTGCTCAATTAGTTATTCTAAATAGAATATATTGGCTGTGTACATAGATAAAGTGGGCAGATCTTAAGACATTTGTGACATGACTTCAGCATTAAAAAGTTTGATGCACTATGTCTTGCAACAAATCAAATTATTCTCTAATAAATATATTTTTTGAAATAATATTATGCAACAACTTCCACAACTCAAAAACGACAATGGCAAGAATAAAAGCATTTATTAATTGGCTTATTGGGAATTTTTTTTCTGGTTTAGTTGTCTAAAGAGTGTACCTACAGACTCATAGATGGGGGGGGGGGGGCCAACAGTTGCTGCTTAAATATATTAGTTTTCTTACATTAGGAAAACTTTTAAATAAAAAAAGAAATCAGAATTTTAATTTATATCCATCCATTGGCTGTTGCATAAAAAGCAGCATTCCTCATTTTTATGTGAACCAATTTACTTTTCCTGCATTCATTTATATTATATATTTATTTTGTATACTTTAATGGAAAACTGAGTTTTCAAAATAAGCTAAGTGAAAAATTGCATTTGTTGAATGTTCCATATTTAAGAAAACAGTACAAAAAATGCCTTATATTTCATCTAATGCCTTATTAGTTCCCTTCCAAAAAAAATTCTGAGTTTTAACCCTGGTTCTATAGCATTAACATCTAATTTTTAATCTAATTTTTCACAGCTTTATACATCACATTTTTATACGTACATCCTGCTACTGTTGTTTATCTTTTAAAAAATATAATTATTGGAATATTTCACTGCCTCACATTGTAATACATAACATACCACTTGTAGTAGAAAAAAAAAATAAATGTTTATCAAAATTCTTAAAAAATTGCATTGTTTTTAAAATTTACTTTAATAAAATATAAATTTGAGAGGTTAAGAAACAACTTTTTAGTATTTCCTCCCAACGCAAGTGTATATATACATATATATAGCACGGTTTTTCAAGCCTAAGTAACTATAATTAAATGGATTTGATATGTTTTAAACATACACTTGAGCTAAACATCAATATATCAAAGCACATAGTAATGGAAGAATCAATTTTGTTACATGAGAAGAATAATTCTGAGAACTGAACATTTTAATCAATTTTGGGAATTCTCAAAAAATTACTCTTATAGAAAGTAATTGTTAAAATATTAATACAATATTACTTTTGATGTAAATTTTGAAATTGTTATTTTTTAATGAATTTTAATGATTAATTTTTATTTATCAAATAGATAGAACAAATACAAAAAGTCTAATTCATCATGTCAAAAAATTAGAACTTCAAATATAATGAAACTTGCCATACCGTAAAAAATGTTAGTTCTATACAAACCCGAATAACCATCTTTTGAATAATCTATGTCTCCTTTAGATACCCATCGCATGTGAACATGATGCTGATGCTTTCTACACATTTCCACAGTGGGAAATCTCATGAAACATAAGAAGCATGTGTTGCGGTCAAAAGTTGCAGGATCACATTTAGCCCCTTGTTGATTATCTTGCAAACTATTCTCATGACTCTCACTCGATGGAATCACTTCTTCAATTGTTCCAGGACCATGAATTTCTTCAGCCATATGTTTCTGGAGGGGCGGGGGGAAATTAAAAAGTATTAATAGTTAATATTTAAAAGTAAATTTCTAATAAGCTATAATATATAACAAAATATTTTAGTTTATTATTCAAAGAAACAGCTTATTCTTGTAAATAGTTTTAAATATATTTTCATAATAAAAATTAAATCTCTTTCAAGAATGTATCAATAATTAATAAATGCATCATCAAAAAAAAAAAAAAAAATTTTTTTTATAATTATCTATTTCAATAAATATTCCTTTCAAAAAATTAAAGTTTGGCAGGTTATCATATACATACAAATAATTTCTACAAATTCATCATACTTTTCCAAATTTTAGTTTTATTAAAAAAAATTATTAGAAAAAATGATTAATATATACAATTTAACTTAATTCCCTTACATAGAATGATCAGCAGGAATGCATTTCTAAAACAAAATGTTTCCAACTAAACTAAATTAAAGAATAAATTATATACATGATATTGATTGATAGTTTATTAATATTGCACTTTGAAGCAAAGGAGAACCTTATAATTTTAAGCCACTTTCATGTGAAAAAGACAAAACCTGAACTACCATCTCAAACACAAACACAGAGGCGCAACAGCTCACGAGAGACAGGGCCTACTGTGCCTATCCCAATATACGTGACCACTGGGCGCTAAGGTGCATGAGCAGATGTCCCGATCAGGTGGTCAGTCTGAAGTGAAACCCCCAGTGTTTTAAGCCTCCCAAACAAGCTTGGTACTCATTTATCAACCCACTGCAAAACGGATGAAAGGCTGAGTTGACCTTTTCAAGCCTGAAGATAGAACCTCGAACCTGTGGTGTGGAAGCGCGATATGCTATCACTTGGCAACTGGGCCTTGAACTACCTTCTACTCTCTTAAATACCATTCCAATATGAGAAATTTGACATTTCTAGTGGAATGATAGCTCAAACATTCAACACAAATGAAACATTGCTGGCCCCAGACTTGATGACAAAACCAATAGACTATTGCAGCTGTATAAAGGAAAACAATAAAGTTTTAATTACTACTAATAACATATACAGGCATCCCCCTCATATAACACAGTACACATTCCCTTGATTTATATTATTTCTAAGTTTCATATAACACAGTTTCTATACAACACGGTACATATTGCCTCGATTTATATTATGTAAATTAATAATAAAGTTAATAAATAAATAAGAAAATAATTTAAATAAAAAAGAGTTTTGAATAATGCGGTTTCGATATAGCACAGTATGAATTTACAGTGTTATACAAGAGACAGCTGTATATGTAAAATTTATAATACAAATTGATTGGTCTTTTTGTAAATACTATTCTAAATTACAGCTATTAAATATTGATTTGTTTGGTTTTAGGAAGATGGTAGTGGACGCTGCCGGCCATTGGACTTGTGAAATTTGTTGTGTCTCGTTCCGGCATACTGCGCTTTAGATTCTGGTTCCTGTGTACTGAGCTACAGATTCGGTAGTGGATGCTGCCGGCCATTGGACGAAAAGAAGTAACCCACAGTATGAAGATAGATGCTCACAATGTGATTAAAATCCTTGATTTGAAAAGTTACAGCTGACAAATTCACAATGAAATTATGGCTGTTTATATAAATGATAATGTCATATGACACCATTGTAAAATGGAAAAAAATTTTCAAATTGGCTAAATGTCTCACTCACAAACAATGCTGCCTCAAAAGAAAAAGGACCTTTTCTTCTTAGACAAAAAAGCAACCATCCAAATGATCATTAATGAAACTGATCTTGGTAATAGTAGAATATGGAAAATTATTCACAAAGAACTCGCAATTTAAACGTGTTGGGTTTCCCACTGCAATGGGTTCTATTCAGGTCTACTAATCCTCTTGGGGAAAACATTCTTTAACTGTGATTTTAGTTTAAAAATTACTTTCCGTATTCCAGGCTAGACAGAGTAGGCCAGGAGTAGACAGAGACTGGTGGTCATGCATCTTAAAATTAATATTTGACTGAGAATTCGTAGAGAAATGATTAAGTAACTAAACTTGGAGCTGACCATACTATCAGACTGCACACTGTATTAGTTAGATAAGTAGTTTTGATAATTTAGTTATCTGATTTCGGGTTAAGATTTCTTATTGCTCTCAAAGTTAAGTTATAAAAATGCATTTCATAAAGTGTAAAATTAGTTATTCTAAGACAATGTCTGCTTCTTCCTCGAACCCTCTCCCATACATGACCTCATGGTCACGACAACACTTATGAACCTCGTTTCAGTAGGAAATGCATCATGATCTATTGTTAAGGGAGACATTGCATTTTTTGACACAAGATAAGGAATTTTCTGATTGCCTTATAATTACAGAGAAAGCTTGGATCTATCAATATGATCCAGAAACCAAAGAGATGAGCAAAGCTTGGAAGTTCACCAAATCACCCCCTACCCTAGCAAGCTAAGGCATGGAAGTCTGCAGGAGCTCAGGGTGTCTCGTTTCTTGGAGATAAAGTCGTGAAGTCATATTAACAAACTACCTGGAGAAGGGTTAAACTAACACTTGCTCTTATGATGCCCCTGTGAACAAACAGTGTAATGCTGCTCTGATCAAGAAAAGATATGGGTATGATCAGCAAAGGAGTCTGCATTCTTGCTGACAACCACACATTTGTCCTAGTCTCCCAATCAAGCTAGAAGGAACTTTTCCTTATTCTGAGAACGTAAAAAAAAAAAAAACCAACATGGGATCAGAAATTTGATAATATATATATCATTTAAGAAGTGGAAGCATGGTTTTTGATGCAATCTGCTCGAGTTCCTCAATGATAGCCTTCAAAAGGTCAAGAAACACACTGTAGGCAATGTATAACTCTGGATGGTGCGACCATGCAGAATAGTAAATAAACCAAGAACAACACAAAATTTCTAAGAGTATAACAAAACTATTGAGGATTCTTTCAACATACTCATCATACATTTAATTCTAAAACAATTCTATATTCAACGGATTGTCCATCCATAGAAATTAATTCTTGAATTCTTTACTTAGTCAAATCAACAAAGATAACTTACCTTAATATCTTCTTCTGAAGCAAAAGTAAGCAAACAGTTATTACACTTATAGAAAATAACTTCTTTAACAGGCTGAGCCTCAGTTCCATTTGCTTTTGCTTCAGCATTGGCCTGTAGTTTTGGACACGTAGGTATGTGATTCATTAATTCATGAGGATCTCCATAAGGATAAAGGCACTTAGCACAAGACCATGTTTTAGGACCTAGAGGAAACAAGAGAGCAGTATAAATCAAATGATCGTAAATACAAAAGTATTCTATTAAAAAAGCATACCTAACACAGTTTATTTACCTAAATATGCACATTTAACAAAGTCATATTTTTAAAGTATTCATCAATGATGAAATAACAGAGAAATCTCAGATTCTATTTAAACAATCTCATTATTATACATTACTTTTAATCAAATAATTGTTGAAAGTAACAAAATATTATATTTGTACAAACACGTAAAATTTAAAACAATCTCATTTAAAAGTACAAAACATTAAAAAAACCTTCATTTCAAAAAATGAATAATTAGGGTTCATTAAAATAAATTAACCAGATTTTCTTAGTAAAAAAAATCTACAATTAGATGAAATTCAAATATTTAATTTAGTGAAATAAAAAAGTACATCTTCATTTATCAAGCTATCTCACATCATTGAACAATTTCTGAAGGTTACATTTTTAATAAAAAGCACCGAGATAAATAATGGTTTTGATTCTTAAATAAAATACTTAAATTAAAAACAAATGCACACCAAATTACCTGTTTGTACTGCATGAGAGAGCATGATATGTTTTGTAAGTCTATCTTTACCATGCACATAAACAGAACACACTGAACATTGTAAATGTGGCCCTGGCTGATCTTGCAGATGTCTCTGCTTGACGTGAGTTCTCAATCGACTTGGTCTCGATGTACAATATGTACAGTAACGGCAAACATAAGTCTGCATCCTATGCAATTGTTTCATGTGTTGGTGATGAGTTGAAAAATCTGCTGATGGATGACCACAAAGCCCACAGTAGAAAAAATTACCTATCTCTGTTACATCTGATTCTGGAACTAGTCTAACAGTTTTATTATGCGCATTTGGATAATGATCTCGAACTTCAGACAAAGTTTTGAGAGTGGTTTCACAGAAGCGACATCCTGAATTCAAAGTTGTTTCTTCATTAACATCAGATGGAACACACACAAAAACTATATTTTCATTGAACTCAGCTTTGTTGGTGTGAACAGCAAGTTCATGGATGACATGATAATGTTTCTCAAGATCTGCTGGAAATCTGAGAGAATACTTATTGCGACAAAATAGGCACTGAAGGGTATTGTCATAAGATGAAAATATTTGACGGAACAGAAACATGCCAGATAACTTATCACAATTATCAGCTTCACTTAAAGGCAATTCACTTTCAACAAGTTGCACTGAATTAGGTAAGATCATTGCATTATAATCATCAATGGTCTCAAGTGTGCAGTCTTCCAGAGCAGGTCTTGTATCACCCCGTTTCTTAAGCTAAGGAAAGAAAATAATATAAATTAAAACAGAAATATGGAATATTAAAAAGAAGAAACCTCTATTGCATTTACCATTAAAAAAACTAATTATTTTTTTGCCTTCATCAAGTTTATATTTAAATCTACATTACCAGATCACAATCAAATTAATTCAAAAAAGCTTAAAATAATCTTTAAAACCAACTTTTGTTTATAGCTTTAAAAAAATTTAAAAAGGATAATTAAGAGATTTAAAAACTAGGGACCATAAAAAATGTACAAGGGAGGGGGATGCGAGATGATAAATTCCTCAAAAATTTTGTATTAAAATAAGATAAGAATAAAAAATTCAAACACAAAACAAGTAGTTCATGCATGGAAAAGCATATTAATAAAGAAAGTAATGTATGAAAAATTTTATCTATTAATCTGAGAATGTCAAATATAATATTTAATGAGTTTTAAATATAACTTACAGCATATGCATATCTTGCTCCAGGTTTTTTAGGGTCATCAAAATCATCTTCATCTTCTTCCATATATTTAGCTTTTTCAATTTCTCTGATTCTTCCAACACTTCTTCTAATAGCCTCAACCTTAGCTGTGGCTTTCAAAACAGCTTTTTGCCGATCATTGCCACTGACTTCTACCATAGTTCCATCTTGCATGACAACAAACACACGATTCTTTTTAATCTCCCTTTCCTCTTTGATTTTTCTGCTCACAATTGAGCTTTTTCTAGTCATCAGCTCATTTAATGTTGTACCCAAATAACCACCATTGGTTAAGCGACTTAATTGGTCTTCTTTGCGAGGCCTTCCAGGTCTGCGTTTTAGACCCTGTGCACCTCCCCTGCCTCTAGTGCTGGGCATTCGATGGAGAACATCTGGACTAAACTGGAACGACTTACGAACAGGACCTTTCTTCAGAGGGCTGAAATTAGGATCTTGGATCAATTCACGATAATTAATGCTTCCATCAAGACTAGAAGTATTCGGCAAAATAGCATCTTCTGCTGTCATTGAATTCTCATCACCCGATTCTGGTACAAGTATCTTTTCTCCAGATCCAGTTTGGAGAACTTTCATACCAGGTTCTGGCCGTGGTGCAATAGGTCTAGATAATACAGTGTTTGTTTTGAATATAGGAGTAACTGTTAAAGTTCTTTGACGGAATTCAGGCTTCATTCCAGCAGGAGATGTATAAGAACTTGGTGGTACATTCTGGACAATGATATGCCTCTGAGGTTCAAATTTTCGAGGTCTGCCTCGTTTTTTAGTGGAGGGAAATTTCCACATTTGGTCTGCAGCAGCACTTGTTGGTTGAGGGCCTTCCCCTCCAAGTGGAATAACAACAGGTCGAGACATTTTACTTGCATTAGGTTTGCTAATACGACGAGCAGAACCATCAGGATGGATAATATCATCATCTTCTTCTTCAAAATTAGCAGATAAATCATCCTCAAAATTGCTATCTCCAGATAGGTCCATCTCAGATTCAGAAAACTTGCCTAATTTGGGTTTAGGTGCTGAGGAAGTTATGGCTTCATCAAAATTTTCAACAATGTAATCATTCCACCTGGACGGGAGCTTTCCACGGCGACGTTTACCAGAAACTGGTTCCTCTGTATTTAGTTGTGAATCATTAGTTGTTTCATCATGGATGAAACTTGGAGGCTCAACTACTTTTTGTTTTTTTGGTCTGCCTGGCTTTTTTTTACGAACACCTGAATTGGTCATGTATCTATACAAATTTGCATTATGTTTTTTAGGTGTATGAGATATTACCTGTATATCATCATCATCATTTTCTATTTTAATTGAAGGATAAAAACTTGAATCATTCCTGTTCAGGATTATTTCAGGGAGTAATTTTTTTGGTCCAAGTGACACTTTAGGATCCAAATTAGATTGTTCCAGCAGACTCAACTGACTCTGCTCACCCATTACTAATATATATTTTCCAGGTTCTCCAGGCTTTGGCAAATAAATAGCAGAAGGGCCGTCATTACTACGATCTCCACTGCCATCTTGGGCTATACTGGTGGGAATTCGATTTAATATCTCCCACATTTTCTCTTCACTATCCTTTCCCTTAGATTTCTTAGCATCATTTTGTACTTCACTTAGATCTCGATGAATACCCAAAGCCTGCAGTAATGAATCTGTAGCAACTACTGTGCCAGAAACAACATCCTAAAAAAAAAAAGAAAGACATAAATCAAAATTATACACAGAAAAATTACACAACACAAAAGTTTGAACAAGCATTTCAAGTAAATTAGAGGGTAAATGGTCAAATACTTCAAAGACATTTTCAATTATTTCCTTACTTCAATTTTATTCATATGTTTCATTTCTTTTTCAAATTGTATGTTTAAAACAATTTACATTACAAGAAAACTTTGAGATAAAATTAGAACTAAAAACAAAGTTTTTAGAATCATATAATTAACGCATTATCAAAAAAGCATTCCAAATTTGTAGAAGGTCAAAAAGCAGAAAAAAACCTCTTCCTCATTGAATTTTATTTAAAACTTAATAAAAATATATAATAAAATAACTTTCAGGGGGGGGGTTAAAATATATTCATGCAGTTATTTTTTTACAGTTATATAAGGGACAAAATATATATTTGCAATTACTAAAACACTAATTACAAATCATATTAATCCTCTCGCTGAGCAGTGCTATCGTTGCTACATGTATTTTGGCAGTAGAAATTGCGGGATATGCAGCAAGAGGGTTAAAAATGCTTAATACTCCAAAAATTTAAACATTAAATCTACACTCTTACATAAAAACATAATATTTTAAAGATTCAAATATCAAGATTCCCACCAAAAAAATTTTTGAAAAAATAATTGCCACAGACTTATTACAAATAATTTTTGAAAAAAAATATCAACATTTAGAACAAGATTAATAATATGTTAAAATACTTTTTAAAACTGAGCTTTCAAGAATAGGAAATTTACTCAAAAGAAACACATTTTGTTTTAAATTTCGAAGTTTTATAGAATACATTAAAAAAAAAAAATTAGAAAAACGAGGAGAAAAAAAAACACCCTTAAGAAGGGGGAGGTATCTCACATATATGATGACAATCACTAAACTGGGTGATAAATTCTTGATATGATACATAGTTTTGATAATTAATTTAAGCTTCTGAAGTTGAATTAAAACTTTTGAGTTTTTAAATATGGTCTATCATAAGATTACCTCATTTCAATGCAAGTGGGAAAGATATTTTTGACAAAAATTCTACACATATAAATTATAAAAATTCAGTCTATTTTATTGCATACATAAAATTTTATAATACAAAAATAAATTCTTTTATTGTAAACCATTCCTCTATTTACTACATCATTTAAATTCAAAAACTTATAATATAAGCCCCAAAACTATATTGGGTGGACGAAAAAAAAAATTATGATGAAAAATTCAAAAATACAGCAGAAAATAAAAATATACATCCTATACATAACACCAAATCAAGGACTTAATGTTTAAGTACTATTCTTCATTTTACAAATGTTTTCATAGTTTTTCATCTGAAAATTTAAATCTAATACTAAAAATAATTTGACAAATTTTAAACTTTACAGGAAATTTTAGAACATTTTCTCATGGACTCTTAATCAAATAAACAATTTATTTTAAAATAACAAATGTTTGATAAATAATATAAATGTATATTTCTTATACATACATCACCCAACTTTATTCTTTTAGCATTAGGGGAACTAGAAGCATCTTGCAGAGATCGTTTCACAGCAGCCAATCTTTTCTTTTCTTCGAGCTCTTGCTTCCTCTCATATTCATAAATGAGGTCCTTACTATAAATATTTTCTTCTGGTTCCCAACCATTTTGAGAACTGTCATAAAATACAATGATTTAAAATTAATACAAGAAGAAAAAAATAAAGGTACTTGTATATCATCACAACCATGTATGGCAACATTTTTACAAGTAAAGAATATATTGAATCACTATTTTGTTCAATATTTTTTAACCTTGAAAGTACAATTTAAGGTTTGTTTATTCTTTTCTCCAGCAGTATGTATACCTTATATAAGTTGCAAAAGGCAGGTGAGTACTTTTGAGACTCATTGTTGTTTTTAAACTTAATGTATTAATAAGAGATTTTAACATTGTACTTTGTATGTTTTCTGAAGTACATTATGGCAAGTTTCTACAGCAAAGTACTGCATTTTTAAAATAACCTCAATACTATTACTTCCGTTGTCAGGAAATTGCAATTTTTTATCATGTTTACAGATTAAGAAATTTTTTTATTCAAATACAAAAAATAGCACCCCTGCTAGCAAATTGAAATTGAAAATCATGTACATGGTTAACAAAATGCATCAGCTATTAAAATTGGAAACATTTTTTTAATTGTTGAGTCTTCCTTTAACAAGGATGTGACAGAACATCAATACCAAAATAAATATAATAAAACTATGACAAAGAAATTAAATAAAGTATACATCCATACATTTGTGAATGATAAGGTAGAACATATTTAACTTTGATGGGCAGATATCAATTTCATACATATTAACTATATTTCAAAAGTATTATCTCAATTCCCTAGTGTACATAACAAAAGTATTATTTCTGATTTTACCATGATTCCACAAAAAAAAATCAACTGAGAAACATGATATACATACTATAGAGGCCAATTATAGAGCTTAAAGAATGAAAAAGCATAGTAGCAAAGGGGGGAGGGGGGAACTTGCATACAGTATAAGGAAGAAAATGCTTTACTGATATAATGGAGTTGGTACAAAATACTATTTGGCCACGTGAGAAAAACAATAACACACCTAGTAAAGAGCATAATCACTCCTAACTACATAGAAATGTGTGACCCTGTGTGTTCATATTCAACACTAAATAATCCAATAACTCTTAAAGTAAGAGTTCTCATTCTTCAATGAGAATCTGTGTCAGTTTTCTGGTGCTCTCCAGAGGATACAATCATCCCCCAGGCATCACTTCAAAGAATCTTAGATGTTCAATGGAATTTAAATTAGATGAGTACATGGGCAATCCATTTCACAGAAACGTGGCCCAATAGCATGGAAGCAATCTGTGAAGTGAGTCTTTGTTCAAGGTGCAGAGTTCCCTCCATTGCTTTTAATTAATGCCTTAAACACATAACTTTTTTAAAAAATTAAATGCTTTCAGGAAACAACAGAGATTAATTCAAAAATCCAATCTCGCACAAAAACAATAACTGAAATAATGTTCATTTTCCAATTTTGAGCACAAGGGGGAAAGGGGGGATAACAAAATACCTTTAAATGTAACATATGAAATTTATATTCCTGAAAAGTAAAGAGAGGGTACAATATTTTTAACACAGTAGGAAATTTTAAAAACAAACACACTAAAAGTTTGAGATAAAATGAAATATTTTCCAGTTATAAAAATTCAATTAACAACCATATCATCTCAACCATAATCTCTATGAACAGTCTCATGATACTTGAAATATTTTAACCAAAAGATGTAGGTTTTTAGTATGAACAGCAGAACAAATAATTGAAAATCACTCTTCAGAGTATTGATTATTTGTGAATACATGACAATAATAGGACTCGGAGAACTCATGCAAAAGGGATGCCTCAAAAAAGATTATGACCAAAGGTATATTTCAAGAAAAATTTTCGAATCACTTATTTATGTAAGACAATAAATGTAATACAAATTAGTTTACAATACAGTATCATAAACATAACAAAAGAATAAGAAACCTGCTTTTGTGCACAAACTTACTCTGGATAGCCTTTCCATTTTAAAAAATATTCAACACGCCCATCAACAATTCTTTTATCAAGAACTTTCTCCACTTGATATACTTGTCCATTCTGTAGAAGAAAACAGAAACATGAAAATAAATTTAAAATTGATCAATTACACATGTAATAAAATGTTTCGAAAAATTCATTTTGGGAATTATAAAAATGTTAATAATTCCTTCTTTTCTGAGTAGCTCGACAGCCCAGGGTGGGCCTTGGCCTTCTCAAGAAGCCTTTTTCCTTCTAATGTTCTCTAATTCCTTCCTCAATGTTAATAATTAAGAAAACAAAAAGAGGGAGAAAAAATAAATCTTAAAAATATTTTTCCCCTTACGTTAAAAAAAATTTCAAAAGTAGTTTGTATTATTTAAATAAATTACTTACATATTTTTAAAAAATTTGAATCCAAATTTGCAGTTTTATTTAAAATGAATACATTTGCTTACTTCTATGCCTCTAAAATTAGTGCAAAATCATGAAATATAAACAAAAGTAAAACAATGAAAAATTGACTTTCAATCAAGTTAATTAAACAATGTCCATTTTCTACTTTTTAATTAACATAAAAATGAATTTAATTTAAAATGGGAGAAATATATGAAAAAAATTCAAGCATTTTCTGAGGAATAAAGAATAGCTTTACAGATAGAATACAAAAGTATATCAATTACTTTTAAGGAAATAATTGCAACTGAGATTCAATACAATTTGTTGCTAAAGAACATTTGAAACAATTCTTCAATAATAATAATTAAAAAAATGTTTAAAGTAATAACATAAAACTAGCAAACATATTTCGGCAGTTACACTAACATAGAATTTGTGTAATTTTAAAGAATAAGAATGAAAACAGAAACACTTTTTCAGATAGAAAAGTGCTCCCCAACAATAATTACACAATCTGATTTTGATATTCTATAGAGAGCAACCTAATTTATTCTATCACTCATTTATACACAAGTTGTTGTTTATTCCTGTTATGAAATGAATTCTGCATTTCATCTCTGCATACAAGGGGCCGGTAAACGTTTGGAGAAAAGAGACAAGTTGTAAGTAAAGCAAGTAACTAAGGTGTCCAAGAGCCATTTTTACAAGAAGCCACATACACATGAGAAGAAGGTATAGGAATTCCTATTTTTAAAAATATTTATATAAAGCTTGACACAAAGTAAAATTTTTTCCACGATTAAGAACTACCAGAGATATTTTTAGTTCTGTGTGCAAGAACAACCATTGTCAAAATATAACGTTGGGAATTAAATTTTCAAGCATCCTTAAAGTGTTCTTACCAATAATACTGTAAGAACTGTATTCTGAAATTTCATGTTTACACTAGTAATCAAAATTGACTTTGAGTGTTCTTGCATATAAAAGTCATTTCAACTCTCTTTTTATTGACCTAAGCCTGTCATAAACACAGAATGTGTTTTTGTCACTTCTGATGGGGAGGTTATGTGTATCCATTTTGCTCACACTCCAGAGCAATGCTCACTCCCTAACTCATGTATGAAAATAAGAAAACTCTGCTGGAAATCACTTAGAGTGTTTTCCATTGGCAGCATTTCAACCAATAAATCAGACTATCACTGCTTTAAAACTAATTCTAATATTTTTACTGATTCTCGATACTTTTTGTCAATGGAAAACAATTTAATACAGAAACTTTAAGCCAATCAAATGCTTAGTTATAGGCAAAGATAAATCCCTTCAATAGATAATTATAAAGGAAAACAACAGTTTTTAAGAGATAAAATATGTTTTTAGTAATTCATAGCTAGAAAGAAGAACCACAACCGTCCTTACAAAGAGTCATGGTTTTGCCCACTCCCCCCTGTCCTATACCTTAATATTAAATGTATTTTTCATTTTACTTGTTAATGGGAAAAATTTTTTATTATGGAATGTTTTAAATTTAAAAAAACATAAGTTACAATATTGTGAATTTGAGACATCTATTTGCATGAAAATGTGTTTTGAATTTAATTTAGGCTCCTTTTCATTTAACAAAAAGACCCCTAAATAAAGAAATATGTAATAGGTTAAAAAAACAACTTACTATTTCTTCAATACACTGACGTAAAAGGCACCGCTTAGTAGAGTATTTCCACGAACCAGATTTCTTTTTCTAAAAAGATGTAACATATTGAATTTGTCCCATACATTTAAAAAAAAATGGATTTTTCATTCTAGATATAAAAGACACTTACAAGACAAACATCACATTCATCGCAATCTTCAGTACGCAAACAGTTTTCACAGATGCCACAATAGGTAGCTTCTTCATATTCATCTAATGGTTCACTTTTGATTTGAATGTCAGCGTATAAGCTCTTTTCTTTGTACTTGTGTTTTTTCTCCTAAAACAAATATTAGCAAATAATTACAAATAACTGAAATTCTATTTTTGTTTTTCCTACCAATAAATACTCAAAAATTAATCCTTTTGAGGCATAAGCATTTAAAAATGATAAATAGATTAAAATTTTTTTTAAAGGGAAAAAAAAACCCATTTATTTACAAAAAAAGTAAAACTGGCATGAATTTTAGATTTGTGACTTACAGTAAGCATTGAAAGAGAAGGAACATTAAACTATATCTTACTTCTTAAAAATTTCAGTAAACATCATTTCCAACACATAAAAAGCTGAAAGTTATTTCACAATGTACTTACTAAATTTCAATTTTCTATTATTTTTAAAATAATCTTTTCAAATTAAAATCTTTATATAATATAAGAATGATGAAAAGCAGACTATATAAATAATTTCCAGAATAAAATTATTATTTAAAAGAAATAGTTAATTTCTAAAATATTAATCAATATAAAGTAAAATAAAACCAGTTATTTTATACCTTTCAAAGAAAAAAAATCTAAATAAATGGAAATAAAATTGAATTTGAAATTTATTTGAGTCTTAAGCGTTATAAAGATAATATTCATAAAACTTAAAAAGCATTATAAAGATAACATTCAGTATATAAATATAAAAAAAACTGAATGTCTTAAAAAGATTCGACAACCTAAGAAATTCAGTCTTAAAAAATTTTCAGATATTATTTAATTTAAAAACAATATATATCACATTCATATAAATCATGCAGCAAAAAAATACATTTTAAAAATAAAAAAGTCCTTAAATACACATAAATTTTAGATATTCATTACAAGGGCCTATAAAAAACTCGGAAGCTTGTATTTAAAAAACTGACATAAAAATTCAAAAAAATAATAATAATAAATAAATAATTATAAAATGCAATTGTTATTTATTTAAAAAAACTAATCAATTCTTATTTTTAACCAACTTTTATGGATATTTCAAAAAAAGATCAAGAATCCATCAAACAGATGTAAATTCATAATACACATTTTCAGGTTTCCGAATTAAAATCCTACAAGATAAAAAAAAATCAACACAATCAAAGAAAAGAATACCTTTTTGGAAAGATAAAAATCTCCATGTTTGGACTTTTTCTTTTGTCCATAAAAGGAATGAAAATCATCTTCATATTCATCATAAAATTTTTTTGGAGGTTTAGAATGCCTTTTTGATTTATCTGAAAAGTTTATAAACACAAGTCAATCAGGAATAAAATTTCAAACAGATTTAAAACATTATACACTAAATGAATTTATGTCATACTTGGAGAATGGCGGATAACTTCGATTTCACTTTCCTCTCCAGAGGTTGCCTCTGTTTTGGGAGGTACACAGTTTTCACTTTTATGGGCAACAAAGTCATCCAAGTTAAAAAATATCTGATCACATGCACCACATCTTAAAATATCTAGAATTAAAAATCAACAACAGAATATTAAGAGACAATGTACTTTTAAAATTAAGAAAACATTTTTGAGAGCAGTATAATTTTTAAAAAGATTATAAATTGAAAATTCAGTTTTTAAAATAAACATACGAATCAGTAGAAACAAATTTAAATCTAGGTTTGCATACAGCAGATAAATTTCTTTTCATGATGAAATAAATTAAGTCAAACTTTTTTGTTTAAATACTATTATAAATAACAAAATTTTATACTTAGTTTTCAGTTTAAAAATACAGCAGAAAGGGAGTACATATTAAAGAAATCAAATAAAAAAAATGTTTTGACATTAAAATACATAATATAATATATAAAAAAGGTAGTTTTCCATTTTGCCAGTGCAAATCTTGCCAAACAGGCTTTATTGGAGACAACACACAATATACACAACTGTTCAAGGCAAAGCCCAAGTTTTCATTCATTTTACAGGAATTTAGAAAAAAAGACATTACTTCTAAGAAAAGCAAGCAACTTATTTTAAAAATTAGCTGGTAAAAAGTACTAGCGGAAATATTCTGTTTGGCATCAGTTGTATAATTTTGGCGACTGTATCGCTTAAGTTGAAGAAACAGAAAAACACCCCAAAAAAATGTTTAACACATTTACAAACATTGGATAATATGTAAATTATTATTTATCTATTAATCCCTATGAATGTTAACTTTTATCAGTTTAATTAAATCTTATTTTCTGCTTCAATTATATGTTTAACACTTTCATTGTGAGCGATGAGATTAATTCATCTTCCAGGGTCTACAAATAAATCCTTATATTGAGAACTGATATTGATTGCAATGGATTATATTATTATTTTTCAAAGTAAAATTAACAAGTTAAAGGAATTTGTGTTTTGTTCCAATTTTAAATCTGCGGAGAACAGCACAGAGGGTGGGACAAAGGCGCGAGTTTGCCGCAATAAAAGTGTTAATGAATGGAAAAAGGTATAAGTTTTAAAGACTTTTTTTTACAAGTTTAAACACTAAGAAAGCAAGATATCTCTCATTTCAATGCACACATTTATTTATTGCCAACTTGCCGAATAATTATCAATTAGAAAGAAGCTCAAAGCAGAAAAAAAAAGCTGTTGGCACTATTTTTTTCTATATCACCAAAGGCCTATAAGCTAAACTAGCTATATAATTTTTAAAATTAAAAATACAATATTTATTCAATGCAAACTACAGATATGGTTCAAAGACATATTTTAAAAATCAAAATTTTCACAATGTGAAAATACTGACATAAACCAATTTTTACCCTAAACGAATTACAGTATTTTTTAATTTTCTAAAGACTAAACAACAAAATAAATACATTTTTCAAAAAGTAAACAGAGATTAGTTGGGTACTTATGTACTATCGCAACAATGCCAAATTTCAAGATAACTTGCCAAGTTGGCAACTCAGATTTCGCATGTGTAGTACACGCCGAATTGGCAACCATGCGCTTCCTTTCATGTAATGTCACCAATATATTTGCGATAATACATAAGTACCATTACTCATAAGTAATTAAACAATTATGGCATTAAATTCAATAACTTTGTGAATATTTCAAGAAATAATAAATAAACAAAATTTTTTTTTATACGAAATGAAGTTAAAGATAAAAATCTCTGAAACTCTCAAAATTTACCATTCAAATCTGGCTTTACATCTACTTCTTCATCACCAGCAGAAGTAGATGGTGCTCGAGACTGTTCCTTTGGCATTACTTATTACCCAAAAAATCTAAAATAATTTATAAATACTTCAATCCATGAAATTTTTAAATATATAGTTGATATATTTTGATGCAATACAAAAAATATATGAAAATTTTACAGTTCTAAATAATAATATATCAAAGGTAAAGTACAGAGAAAATAAATTCTGTTACAGAAAATATGAATAAAAAGTAAACTACGCGATTAATTCCAAACAAAATATTTTTAATATTTTACTACATAATTTAAGATTTAGTTTTTTTATAGCATTTATCAGGGACTATGGGTTGGCTACATGAACATTGGAGATGCTATCCGATAAGACAGATTCACCCACCATAAACACAACAGGACAGAATTTGATGTTTTTCAACATACTGCTGTGTTTGGCTTTATAGTTCATTTTTTGTCAAATATAACAGTTCAGTACAAAAATTAAAAAAAAAGATATATTTTGTGTATTTTTTTAAAAGTTCTAGTAATTTCAATTTTTTTTTTACTACACAAAAATTGTAATATATTAGGTACTTCAGAGCTCGGAATATTTCTCATTAATATAAATATAATAAAAAAAAAAAAAAACACAAGTGCATTAGTAAAATGAAGGATTAATTCTAAATATATATTTTCTCAGAAATAAATTATAACTTTTCATAACAATATTGTAAATCTTTTCTTTAAAATTAGATTGTTTAAGTTCTGCACAGTTAACATTAATTTATTTTAATACAAATTGATTAGATTTTAACACACATTACGTAGAATAAATACATTCAATAAACTTTGATACATTAAAAAAAAAGAACATACTTACTCAGTACTTGATACATTTTATATGCATCTATTTCAAACAAAGCTTTCTTCCCTCAAGTATACATGAAGTTTGTCAATGAAAGTAAAATTAAATTTGTATCTAAAAGCATTTTTAAATTTTTGTACTAGTTCTCTGGCTGTCCTTGAATATTCATCACATTATTATTCTTTTAAATACTTTGTTAAAGTACAAGACAGAAATACAATGAAAATTCATCAGAATTTAATCAAATTACTTAATTTGAAAAACCCAGTAAAAAAAGCTTATTGAACTAAAAATTTTCATTTTTGCTAATGTTAAGCTAATATTTTTGGAATGGTCAATTCTACACAGTATTTAAGATAATTACAGCTCTGAATATTTATTTACTAGTCTTAGAAACAAACATAAAACTCAAGACTGTATTCAGAGATACAAATGATTATTTTTACAACAATTCTAAACATAAATATTTTTAACTTAGCATCAGAAGATTTTCAAATTTTAATAAAAATCTAAAATTACTGAATTTATTTTTAATTTTTTTTTTCTCTCGAATTCTTTTCATGTTCAAAGGTCAAAATCAGATGAACACTAAAAAACAAATCTTTGCAAAATAAATTATCGATTCTAAAAATTAAATTTTAAAAATCAGATACTATGTTCGATTTCTATATTATTCCGTAATTGCGAATTCAAATCGCTAATATCAATCGGAAAGAATGACAACTTATAATTTTCAAATGCGAAACATTTTATATTTTTGAATTTTGTGTATCTGATGAAATGTATTTTTTGTTCTGTTACTTGTAATTATTCTGTTATTTTTAGTTATGACATGTGTTCAGTTCCCTAAATCCCGCCAATATATTTACAGACTTCAAAGAGAAAAAAATTCAAGTTTTTCGAAGTAACAGTTATTTCTGAAAAATATTTATACCATTTAAAAACTTCAATGTGCCCCAAAAATAAAAAGTTTATTAAAAAATAAACAACGATATTAATTCGTTACAAAAACTGGATTTCACTATTAATATTTGTTAAACCGGAAATATTAATGCATTCAAAACAAAGTGTAGGTGTTTATAAACAGATATTGAACATGCAAAATTTCAACCCCCCCAGCCATTTACTTCTACTGCTACAAAATTATTTCAATCACCTCAGTCATCTGAATCGAAATGTTTTTATGTTATTTATTATATCACTTCGATTTCGAAGTATATTTTTATAATACGTAAGAAATAACGCCACATTAGGCCTAGACGCCACGGATTTTCCCTACACTATAGAATGAGGCACTAACAAAATGATTACGGCTTTTGTAAATATTTGCTGAATAACATTGTAATTTTTTGAATAATTTTTATGAAAATTTAGAGTAAAGTGAAAAAATCTATTTTAATGCATAATTGCCATCAACAACAAAAATTATTTTTAAATGAAGTGGCGCCCTCCAAGTAGAGAAGAAGACCATTTTTGAAATCAACGTTGTTAGAAGAAGAGAACTACGAATACTTTAAGAAATTTCATAAACCTATATTCGTCAGTTAGCACATACAGAAATTCATAACAAACTTTAAATATTATAAGGTATCTGGTAACTTACTCAGAACTTGAAAGTTTCATCACAAAAATATCTTCATAATTCACTACAGTAAATAACTTGGCTCAAATTCAGAAGATTGCAGAATTTTACCGTCACGAGAGGGCGAGTGGAATTGTGGTTCTGTGTGACGTTGCATTTCTGTTAACCAATCATTGGCGTTCCTTTTGACTTGAAATATCATTGTGAATGTTGTATCCCATCTGTAGTAAGTTTTGTAATTTTATAAGTAAAAACAGTGTGATTTAATTAATAAATCTCATCATAAATTTAAACTTGTGCATAGTAAAACGTATCTGTTTACTGATGGAATATCTGTTTGAGGAGTATTAAGTCTAAATTCTTCTATTTTCTGACTATTATTGGAAGTACATGAACTCTTGTATCTAATCTATTTAATCTTGATGTACTCTATAATAAATATATGAACCACAAATCAAGTGCGAAAGAATAAGTTTCTGTTTCTTTGCGAATTTTTAAAGTGTATAGTAAAATTATCAATGAACAGTTTGTCATTTAATTTATTAGACTGATTTTTCAAACTTATTTTTAAATATGAAAGTGAAGACTAAAATTTTTCATACTTGATCTCTTTTCATACTTTCAAATCTTTCTATAGTTTATGTTAATGTGGAAGGTGAAAGGACGTGCAAAGTGTGTTTTTGGTTTACTTAAAATTTTGTATTTTTCTGTTCATGATAAACTAATTTTTTATGGCTGTGGCATGATATTTATAAATTAAGATTTAATCTGAGGCTCATCATTCTATCTGTAAACATTTATTTTTATGCTAAATAACAATTCAAATAACTTAAATGCACTTATAAATTAAGAAATTTAATGAGAAAAAAATAATTTAAAATTTGTCTTTGTTTCAAAAATTTAATTGTGTTGATATTTGCACCATAAACTGTAATCAAATGGTGTGATATAAATTAATAATGGGAAAAAATGCCATACACATGCTCTTATTATTTATAAGCTTTCTTTAGTTTTATGTTTCAGAATTTTTTTTAAATTTTAGACCTACCTGTTAAGGAGAATGTATCTCAAAGTTAAAGGATCATTGTACCGCAGAAGGGATATATTGACTGGCATTATTTGTCTGTTTAAAAACAGACAAGCTTGTCCCCTAAATAATGGAGTTAGATACTTAGTGTGAATAAAATCTGTTTATTTGTTTAAATAACATGATTTGGGGTTTATTATGCAGATAGCTTTAACATAAAATCTTTACCAATTTATTGGTTGATGGGTTAATACACAAGCACCATTTTGTGAAAAGTATTTAAACAGTTCCAGGTACTTGCATATTATTGCTACCATATTGGTTAAAGTGTAGTATAGGGAGGCCACTTGGCGAAGTCCTTTTTTTTTTTTTTTTTTGTCGATTAAAAGCGGTTGCCAAGGTACTTTTTTCAGAATTATTTATTTTAGAATAAATTCGATATCTCACAATGACGTTTAGATAAAAATCGCCAAATCCGAAGAAAAATTTCTAAATCCGATGTGGCCCACCTATACTACACTTGAGCCAGTGACATTATATGAAATGAAGCACATGGTTGACAATTTGGCTCATATGACATGTGCGGAATCTGGGTTGCAAACTCAGCGAGTTCTCTTAAATGTTGCGACTATACATAAGTATCCAGTTCTTCTAATTAATGTTAAAAGCCAATTATTTTTCTTGTGTATTTTCAGTTTGAACCCGTAAAACTTGATTCCTAATTAAAGTAGAATTGAATTTTCAAAATCAAAATAATGCTGATCTATTGTAATTTATAATGTAAATATGGAAAGTAGGATATGTATTTTATGATTTGTAAGACATGTTGTGTATTTCTGTGCTAATTCAACAGTTCCATTATAACACCTAAAAACCTCACTGAAAATAAGTAATAGCTGATCAAAATCAGTAGTTTTTTTTTTAATTGAGCTGAAATTGATACTATAAAATCTTATGTATTTATATGTAATTGAATGTCATCTTCAGCACCAATTTTGTTGCAGGGATGTTAATGCGTAAGTACCAGAATTATACTAGCTTAAATCCTGGATCATATCTTAATCATGTATTCTAAATGTATATTTAATATAATAAAAGCATTGTTTATTT
Source organism: Trichonephila inaurata madagascariensis (assembly GCA_019973955.1). Classification (NCBI taxonomy): domain Eukaryota; kingdom Metazoa; phylum Arthropoda; class Arachnida; order Araneae; family Nephilidae; genus Trichonephila; species Trichonephila inaurata. Next base: position 27,586 of record BMAV01004478.1, on the reverse strand, counting down.
TACTGTTTTTCTTTTGTGCTATTATTTTAGATTTGTGTAAAATCCTGTTCTCGCATCAGTGTAGCAAATCATGAAAAAACAAATGTATATTTTTGTCATTCTATTTTTTTGCATTAATGTCCATATGGCATCTTTTGAGACAAAATCCATGATGCTCTATAACTTTGAAAATCACTTCCCCCCATTTTTGAAATAGAATTGCTAATTCCGTTCTTCTCCACCAGGTGGCACCATGGGTGGTTTAATTTACTATACCTGGATATCTCTTGTATGAATAAAATAGCTGCCGTTCTGAAGTGAAGCTTGTGGCATATTGTATATCCAGTTATAATATATAATGTCAATATAAGATCTTAATTTAAACATTTGATTTTAAATTATATAAATTTTCTATAATGTTAAAAAATTTTTTTTCAATTTATGTAATTTAATAAGTATGTTGGAAACACACATACTGGGAATTTAAAATGTTTTATTTGCTAATATATATACATATAAATTAAGCTGATTCTACAAAAAATTGACATATTTGTAACATTTCCTCTACAGCAATTTTATCGTATACCAGTTTTAGGCATGACTGCTATCAATATGACACAGCTCAATACAATTTTGAAACTCAAATTATTTTAGAATCCCTAGTTCTATTCATGATTCCATTCAATGGGTCTTCTTGATTACTCATTTGGTGAAAAAGATTGATATATATACCAAATAATAAATTAAAAATCATCTTATAGGTGAATAAAGGATTTTTTACCATTAAATCAATTAGTATCTACGTATTATCACAACCTATTGGCGACATTGTATGAAACGAAGCCCATGGATGCCAATTCAGCACATACAACACATAGGAAATCGGGGTTGCTAACTTGGAGAGCTAATAATAAAGTTGGCGGTTATTGCGATAATATGTAACATCTAATTTTTTTAAAAATAAAATCATTGAGAAAGATTTTTATGTTGTGTTTTGTTAATAAAATTATTAAATAAAATTTAATTAGTACTAATCTTTAGTACAGTTTTTCAATTCCTGCTATTAACTCATACTCTATATATTTATCTTGGCGCTCAATTGAGCTGGAATTTTACATACAGGATTATTTTGGATGACAATACAGTAATTTAATTATAATTAATAAAAATTAATTGATCAAAACTAATTATTCAAAGAATTACAAATACAGCCACGTTGGCATCATTTTTAGCAACTTGTGTCAAAACTTGAAAAGGTTTTTTTCTCACATTTTAAAGCACTCGTTTAAGCTGAAATTTTCTATACACTATTGTTTGGGGTAAAAATATGATAATTTAATTAAAATTGACTGAAACTAATAATTTAAAGAATTATAGATACAATCACGGATTCATTTTTAGCAACTTGCATTGCTCTCGCGTTTGAAAGCATTCAGTTGAACTAAAATTTTATATACACGATTGTTTTAGATGACAATACGATACTTTAATGATAATTAATAAAAATTAATCACCCCTTATATGATGTTGTGATTCTGTCCTATATATATATATATATACATATATTAATTATAACTATTTAATAAAAAGTAGCTAAAATAAAACTTTTCTTTGTTGATCTAAGCAGCAATTATTATTTATTTTTTTAATATTTTGTTTTTTTTTTTTTGCTTTAAATTGTGTGAGTAATTTATAGATTACTTTGTTTTTTCATTGTTAGTATAGAACATTGGTCTTCAAACTTTTTCAACTCGCAGAATCCTTAGAATTATGAGGTGTCAAGGAAACCCATTACACACACACATGCTTAGACGAATACATCCTAAAATAATAAGGTAGATCAATATGTTACTTTATGTAGAGACAAAAAAATGTATGGTATTTGTTATTAAAAATTTTTTGTATAGTAACATTAATATATAATAACTGTAATCAAAGTGTCGCCTACCCAGGCATCATATTTAAATATTTGATTATATGCTTGCATTTTTTAAATGAACTGTTGAAGCCTAGGTCTATTGAAGCTATCTGCAATCTCATTTCATATTCTTCATTTAATTCATTTTTGTATCCACTCACTTGGAGAAATATTTTTCATTTATTTTTTAAATGGCATTAAAATGTTTATAGCTATGTAACAAATGTGTATTTTGCATGAATTTGCAGCCTTAAAATTTAGAAGCTGTTCTTGTTTAAATTTAGATTTTAACATTGAATCTGTTGATATGTCAATAAGTTGTCTCTTTTTCTTCATTATTGGTGTTCTTTTAAAAATGGAAAAAATGTAGGCTTTTTCCATTAGAAAACTATTTAGTTGTACAAAACATTGTATTAACAAGTATAAAATTATATCTTGGAAATCGAAATAGCAAACAGAATTTCTACAGTTTAGTAGGTAGTACATGTATAAAGAAAAAAAATTCTTAATATTCTTTTATATTATATTACAAAAAGAGATGAAAACTGTTACAAAATAAAATTATGTATGAATAGAATTTTAGGTTTTAATGAGACTGGGAAGAACTTTAGATACTTGTGGTTGTACAAACTTCATTGAGAACATGAAGCCATTTTGCATACACAGTTATAATTTTCTTTTTGCTTTTTTTTAATCGTAAATTGTAGAACCCCAGGGTTCTATGGAACAAATTTTGAAGGCTACTGGTTTAGAACAATGTTCCAATTTAAAAATCCTAATTTAGTTGTGAAAAAGTCTGTAAAATATATTGAAAATTTATTAACCAAAAGAAATTAGAAAAATACATTTGCACTGTTAAAAGAATTTAGCATTATTATAGAATATATGAAGATAGAGTTATACAGCAACATTTTGGTAATGAAAGCATATAGTTTTTCTAATGAATTTTAATATATTATTTACTTGAAGTAAAATATTTTTCCTATGCTAGATTGAAAACACATGGACAGGGATCATTAAAAAAAGGTTTTACAAGATACTCTTTGAAGTTAAAATTCTACCTTAATTGTGTGCCTTTTGAAACCAATTATTCTGCTTCACAGGCATCTAATATATTCTAAAATTGCTATTACAGTAGAACGTCGTTTATCCAGAGCGTCAAATATCGGAACCAGTTTTTTTGAAGAAGATTGTGTAAAATGGTTTACTAATGTCTGATATTTATGAAATTTAAAAAAGAAATTAATTAAAAAGGAAATAATTTAACTTTTAAATACATATGTAAACCTGTAATTGCTCTGATTGTCTTAGTATCATGTTCAATTTTCCCCTTCCAATGAATTTCTTTGCCTTTGATTTTTAGTAGCATTGGAAAAAAGTATGGTTTGGATTCAAATAAATACGGTATGTCTTGTCTAGGGGCAATTGCTTATGAAAGGAGCTGTAGTAAACTGCATGTTAATAGGGTTAAACTGTATGTTAAATATTAATATGGGCAGAAATTCTACCGTATAAATTAATCAAAATAGTATTAATGAGACATCTTTTAGTAGTTCTGAACTTGGTAACTCAATAAAAGTGATACAAATGTAGGGGATTTTCTTTAATGAATAATATTTGGTCCTTCAAAAGAAATTAGAAGAAAAAAAAATCAATCTATAGATTTGTTGTACCTAATGAATACAGCACATTAACATACGTAACATTTTTTAATCATATTTATGTGCTTTTTATTGTATTGTAAAATTACATACAAAAAATAAAATGCAGGGTTGTTGTGGAGAAGGTTGAAAAGAAAGCTGATCTATATCAGAAACTCTATACATTAAAAGTATCTTGTCTGTGGTATAAATTAATTGAATCTGATTCTTTTGTAGGATCAATTTCCAAACCATCTTTATGAAGTTATTTCTCATGCAGTAGGGTTGTCTAATTATTTTTAGGCCATATTTAAGGACTACATTGTAATCCTTACTAGGACTTTTGGATTCCTTCTGTATGCATGGCAGATTTCATAAAACCTGAATTACATTGTTGTATTTCCTTTAGATTTTGACACTAAGGCTACTGTAAATTACTGCTACTACTATATATATTCATATGATTTTCTGTAAAAAGTTCTGTAATATTTCTCGTGTACCTTTTTAATCCAGAACTTTGCTTGTCTTAATTTGTGTATTTGAATTGAGATATTATTAATGAATATTTCAATTTTTATTCATCCTATTTTTAAATTGAAAACATCTTACTTTTCATCTGTTCTTTGAGTCTTAGAATGAATTCAATTTAACCTTTGCTCGTAAATACATGTCTTTTATACTCTTTTAGTATTTCTTTGAATAAACTTATCAATTAAAATGTGGGAATCTGCTGTAGAAGAACAATGATATAAAATATTATGAAACAAATAATATGAAACAAAAAATAAATTCTTTATCTTGGCAACTAGAAACTTGTAAAAACCAAAAAATTATGCAACCAAATGATACAGTAATAATTGAATGTTGAAAAATATTGCTGTATTATTATTTTACAAATCAGGTTTCTTAACTGAAATTGCATTTATATCAGTAGTAAATGCAAAAATATTTTCAATTTTAAGAAAATATTATTTGTCTTATTTAAAAAAAAAGAAACTAAAACAAAAAGTTTTATTATTTGAAACTAATAATTCATTTTGGTAGTTTATTTCATATTGAAAACCTTATTGTATTCTGTTTCCAAAGTCTTTGTATATCCAGTGTAAGAAAATATTCAATTATGTTTTAAAATTTTGATTTTTAACCCATAATTCTAATTTGTTGTATCTTGTAAATTAGAACCAGTTAACAATGCCCATAATAAATATGCATTACAAATCTTAAATGCTGTTACTTTTAATGATGAAGTAAGATGTAAATTTCAACTGAACCGAGAGAGTAAATATTTCCCTTTTCTAATTATATAATAAAATTATTGGAAAAAGGGAAAAACATAATTTGATAATGGATTTTCACACTTACTCGTATGTTTGCATGAAATTATACTTTATCGATTTTTCCGGGGAAAATATTGTTTATGTAGTTATTTATTTTAAAGTAAACATGAAAGTGCATCCAAAGTAAAGTGAACAATATAGCAATATGTGAAATAAAAATTTGGTAAGACATAAAGAAGAAATAAACAGTAGATAAATGGCGGTAATTTAGTTGTCTTGGGTGTGGTAGTATATCATGCTTCTACACCACAGGTCCGGGATTCAAATCCTGGGCTGGGTAAGGTCAACTCAGCCTTTCATCCCTTCAGTGGGTACCAAGCTTGCTTGGGAACTGAACACTGGGGGTTTCATGTCAGACTGACCACTTGACCGAAACATCTGCTCATGCACACCAGTACCTAAGGTCACGTAAACTGAGGTAGGCCTTGGCCCTCATGGACTGTTGCGTCACTGAGTTCAGTTCAGATGTAACTCAAGCAATGGCTTGCACAAGGGTGGGTTTTGAGGTATTCAAACCCTTCCCATATCCCAAAGGAATTTTAATTTTTAGCATTAAGATTATGCATTTTTTAAAAATATTAAAAAGAAATTGTGAAAGTTGTCTGGGAATACCACTGAACTCCAGATTTAGAATGTACTATGATCAATTTTTTGGCAACAGTTAATGAAATGTTGTAGTAATAAAGTTTTGATCTTTAGTCTTTGAGAGAAAAAATGATTAGTACTTGACGAGCTTCTTGCAGCTGTTTTTGTATGGAAGGAATAATAAAAGAATTAATTTATTCTTGAGTATGGGATGCTTATTGATAGATTATTTGCTGTTATATTTTGTGAAATTTTAATTGTTTGCTTTTTATATACAAAAGTAAAGCAAATAACACAAATTGTTTTTCATTGATTAGTATAGAAAACATTATTCAGCAATGAATAGACTGCATTATGAGAACAACATCATACATTCTAACTCTTAATTTTATTTTCAAAATTGGATGCACATAAAATAATTTTATGTATTGGATGTATTAACGGAAATTATATCTTGTTAAATGTATCAAATGTATACAGATTAAGATACTGTAGTACATTATCTAATAATAAAAGTTTTTATTGATAGAATTTAATTATCAAACTATAATTGTCTAATTCAGCCATTTTCAACTTGTGTCTGATGAACATTATCAAAAAAAATAATGAAAAACCGCTCTTTGAATGTATTAGTATATCAGTATAAATGCTGTATACCAGGGGTGGGCCAAAACTTCTTTTAAAACAATTGCATTCATTAGTTAACTTTGCATCTCAGAGAATGTATAAATTGAACCATAACAAGTAATATAGTAATAAAAAAAAAATTTCCGTAAAATTCCTACTTTGTTAGAAAAAACGTACTGGCGCCATCTATTGCAGCTAATTGTAACTACAAGGAAAATAACGCAGAATAAATTCAAAATAAAATTTTAATTAATGAATTAATATTTGAAAAAACTGTACTAAAACATCAAGTGTCATCCACTAGAAGTTTAAAAAAATTTATTTGATTGGATTAATAGAAATTATTTTATTAACGATTGAAAATTCCAACAAGATAAATAAATATATAGAAAGTGTGAGCTTATAGTAGGAATTGAAAAATCAATAAATATAAGTAAAATAAAATAGCGACAGTTTTATTCAATTTACTAATTGTGTTAATTTCATATAAATATAGCTGCAAGCAAATTTGATTTTATGATACATTTGTCCCATTAAAATGATTATATTATGCTTTTTTCAAATAAAGAGTGAAGTTTGTTGAAACTCTCATCACAGCCTGCAAGGTAATGTCAGCTAATTTGCATCTACATTTACTCTTGTTGATTTTCATGCAAGAAAAATTTGCTTACAAATATACGTTGACCCAAATATAGGGAACATTTTCCTTCTTGGCCAGTCAGTAAAAAAAACTTTATAGGTCGCTATTTGCCCACCCCTGCTGTATAATTATAAAAAATGACTAATTTCTAAAGTATTCAAATATTACTAAAAAGCTATGAAGTACTACTTCAAAATCTGGAAGTAATCTTTTTCTTTTGTGTGAAAGTAATCTTTGTGCAGAGTTGAATTTTTTGCACTGAATAATATAAAAAATAAAAAGCATCCACAGTTTGAAAGATTTTGTGTATAAGTGAAACAAATAAATAGAGATGTTTTTAAAGAGTTATTCCTGTTACCTTTTTGTGTTGCAAGTTTTTATTTTTTGAGTCCAATGAAATGTATTTATTAGGCCATAGAATTTACTGTAAGTTCAAGTATTATCCAAGATTTAAAAAAAGATTGAAACACCCCCTTTGTCCAGCCAAAATTCCTATATATTTTTTTAAATAACAAAATCAAAAGCTGTTATACCAAGTAGAAATATGTGTTAAAAGTGTAATTAAGAAAGCAAAAAAACGAAAGAAAAGTGTGGAAGACGGCATAATAGAAATAAATGCCTCATTAGAGCAAATAAATTTAATCCATATTCTTTAGAATTGAAAGCTTATTGTAATTGCTGTATGTCGATATGACTTGATATACTAATTAATATGCTTAAAAATAGATTTAATTTTTATTGAATTCATCACCTTGTGTTTAAAGGAGGAACTTTATAGAGGATGCTCGTCTCTGTAATGTTCCCTCTTCCTAAAAAATGCAAGATAATAAACAAAAATTATTTGTTGAAGGTAAGCTATCCATAAGATATGCTTCGATATTTGTTTTACACAAATTGATAGTTTATTGTTGTTACAGTTATTGTGCCAACTGTTTGAAATAATTGTTTGCTGATATATTCTTGTGTAATTTCATTATCAGCATAAAGGAAAGCTTTCGTCTTGATTCGGATAGATTTCTTGTGTGTGTGTTCTGAATAAACAGCTACAAAAATATTTCACTACTCTTTTTCTATACAACAAAATTCATTCATTCTGATACGATGTGGAAATTTGTAGCCACAAAGGAAAGAAAATATCGCTTCTTAATTCTTTATTGCATGAAATTTACAACAAACACAATACATTTTTGTAATTTCCTTTGATATTTTGCATTTGACAACTACCAAGAAAGAAAAAAAATCCACAGTTCATTTATTATGGTCATGTCCCAAAGCTGGTAATAGTAACTTTCTCACTTCATTCATATCAGTGATATTATTACGACTTGTACAAAGATCAAGAGCCTGTGAAAAGAAAGTTTTTATTCAACATGTATATTGCACTTATATTTATTAACAACCTTATATGCCGAGCATGTAAATTAAACATGTTTGTTAAAAAAATATAAATACCTTAAAGTCCTTCAAATACAATCGCTTTCTGGAGTTTTTTTTTAAAGGGGCGTTTGATATTAAAAACAAATTTAGTCTTGTAAATTGTCAAATTAAATGAGAAACAAATTGGGAAATAAAACCAATGTATATATATATATACAATTGGACCCGATTTAACGAATTTTTCTTCATCCCCGATTAAAATGAGGGCAAAACCCCCGAATTATTTTAAAAGTCGAAAAGAATTTTTTTGGGAGGGGTTGCAGCCCATTATTACATTTTGCAGATAGAGATAGATCATGAGTGTAACCTATCAAGTGAGTTTTGAATAGGGCAGGAAATTCCTTTCCGAAGTTTCTATCAAAACTTACACTTTCTAGTGCTTTATATTGTTTGCAAAGTGTGAAAATACTTCTCATGCAGCAGGATGTAGATGATGCAGTATTTTCTTCTCTGCTTTGAAGTCGAAAAAAAGAGCTCTCTTTCTAGTCATAAATCAAACAGATTGGTCAAACTTCTATCAATCAGTATTTTTAACTTTCCAATTAACTGGTGCGTAACAGTTCGCCATTAATATATCTAGCTGTTGAATAAAAAGTGGGTAATTTTTAACAATGGATATTTTTTGTTTAGAGTTGCTTATTACAGAATTTCCACAACAGTTAAGTGCCAAAAAAATTGTTTTTTTTTTTTTGGACCCCGAAAACGAGTAAAATGCTCGGTGCCGATGAATTCGTTAAATCGGGTTCGACTGAACATAATAAAATGAGAAGTGTATAAAAAATAAATCAAATGACACTAAACAAAAATCACTAATTAAATATTGCAAGCAAGAAATATATCATTAGTTACGTCTTTCTAGTGAGAAAGAATTTAAAAGTAGAGGGGTATATATCACATTTGATATATCGTGTTTCCAGACTACAGTTATGCTCAAGTGATGGCAAATAAGTCAGTGTTGTTAATTGACTTTAAAATTGCAATATCCTATAGCTATTTTCTCATTTTTATTTGATGAGTTTTGCATCTTTGGAAAATTCACACTCTGTATATGATAAATTTTAATTTTTTTATGGTAGAAAAATTAAGATTTATCTCTTTTTATGTAAACAAAAATTAACGAAAGGGTAAAATTTTAATGGTAAATGTATTGCATTTTTTGCTTTATCAACTTCCTTCTTATTTTCGTTAAAAGTATTTGAAGTTTTTTTTAAAAAATTATTTCTTAGCATCAAGTTTTTTAAAAAGTTTCCAATGTCTAAATTAAATGTAGTATTTCCCTAAAAATTTACTATGGAAATATTTTCAAAAAGAGAGCATCTTCCATAAACCGCGGTCAAATGGCTAAGGCAGTCATGGCGAACCTTTGACTAGTGGGTCAGACACTGACCCACGCAAGCTTTCCGAATAGCAAAAACTTCCTTTATCCAACAGATGACGTTGTTTGCAGCTCTGATGACGTCAAAGACGATAATGTGTGTAAAAAGGTAACCATTCGTTACTATAGCAACGGGGTGTGGTTAAGAAATGATTTACAGATATAGTCGGTTTCAGAACGCATGCGCAGTTTTAGTAAAATGAACAAACTAGTATTCAAAACCGTAATCAAATAGTGAGGACAACGGGGTGCAGCATTCAGAAAAGGGAAAAGAAGTTTTTTGTAAAAAGTGCTGTACAGATAGTCTTTAGAATTGCCGCGCAAATAAGTGTGGAGTTTTTATATATATAAATCCGTGCAAATGTTTTGGGATGTCCTCCAGTGAATCAACAAGTACGTTTATATTTTCTTGGGCATCATAAACAATGTCCATGGGGTTAAGAATAAAGATGAAATATAGAAAAAGGAGTTTTAATTTTTTGAGGAAGGATTTGATAGATCAGTTTTATTTTTGTAGAGCTATCTTTTTTATTTATCTTAGCGTATTTAATTCAATTTTTTTTTTTTGATAAGTATGTAATAAATTTCTTTCTGCTCATATCTTAGGTACAAATTCTATTTGAAATTGCTATGTAAGAATTCTAATCAGGGAAATAATCATTTTCAATTTGAGTCTTTAACAAGAAAATGTCACTTTTCTAAGAAAATAATCACTAGAGCAATTTTTTCATAAATAGTTAGCATAAGTCTGTATTCAAACTCATTCCATTTTTTTAAAAATCATCAAACCACTCCCATTTTTACTCGTTAAGCTAATTGCATTTTTAAGATGTTTAGCTTAAAAAGTACTCAGTTAAAATTTTTTGAACTTAACTCTGGTGCAAATAGGCATTAGTAACCCACGAGCTAGTACTAAAAAAAATATATATATATATATGAAAAAAATTTGACCCATGTCTCAAGAAGGTTCGCTTTCCTGGGCTAGGGTGACATCTGAGCTTGTCCCTCACCTCGGACTTTCACACTGTCTCGGTGACCTTGTGGTCAAGGTAAAGGACTCGTGACCGGCGTGTCATGAGTTCGAGCCTAGTATACTGCTGTAGAGCCCCTCCCCCTACCCATATAGAGATGACCGCTGCACATTGAATATGTCTAGGCTCAAACGTCCTCCCGTTGGTGTGGTGTGGAAGAAAGGAGAGAGTGCCAGCTCAGGTGTCCTCGTCACTTGACCTTGGTTCAGAATTACGAGGTGGCCGCGGTAGCCGAGTGGTATAGGTATCGGATCGTGGCTTGCCTTGTCACGAGTTCGAGCCCAATACCATTAAAGACCCGCCGTGTAGGGCAGCGATGCACGTTAAATCTGTCGAGAGCTGAAACGTCCTCCCGTTGGTGTGGTGTGGTAGTTAGGAGAGGGGGGTGCCAGCTCAGGTGTCGTCCACGTCACTTGACCATGGTTCAAAATTACGTGGTCCGTCGCCAAAAGCCCTCGAGTAGCTGAACAGTGCGACGTTAATATCAAATCAAATCAGAATTACGAGGTTCGTCGCCAATAGCCCCCGTGCAGCTTCGGTTATTCTCTGTATTTTATCTGACTTGTACGCTTCGATAGTGTAGCACACATACTTATAAAAACTGATAAAATTCAATAATAAAGGATTTTGTTCAATGACAAAAATAAGATAAAAGCTTTCCTTGTGACTCGAGCTGAATCGAATTTCATTGGGAAAATGTGTTTCCTCTGAAATTCGTTTATTCCAAAAGAAAATTTCGGATTCTAAATTCGACGAAAGAACCATTTTATAATTTGCCGAAGCTTTTTCAGTGATGGCAGTATTTTAATGAATCAGATGTAAGTGTTCACAGAAGGCAATAAAATAAATAGTTTTGATTTTCGTTGTATAAATGTTTCTTATATCGAATATCTACGGTTTACATTTAATGTGTGTGATTGCGAAAGCGAATCTGTTTATGTATATTTTATTTCTAATGAGGCTGCGGTTTGTGGTGTTTTATCATTGCAGACCTAGTACACTCCCCGGGACCTGGTATCTCTTTTTAGTGCGTCACTATTTAAGGCGAATGCCGAGAGCACCCGAGCCAAACAGGCACTCAAGGGACCTTTTACTCGTACATGCCGCATAATCATACGACATGGCCGCTGTCGATTTTCTGCATCATAAAAATCTATCGTCTTTGGCCGGGGTCGAACCCGCAACCATAGGCGTGCTAGGCCCACGACAAGCAAACTGCGCCACCCAGCCAGCAGCAAATATATAAAATGTGTAAATTTCCGGAATTTCTGCGCATTAAAAACTTCTAAGATACTTTAACAAATAACATTATCTCAAGTTACAATGAGCTGAATTGTGCCATTTCTAATCAGGTCGATTGCAATAAGAATATTTCTGTTGAAAATAATTCGTACAGTTTTCAAAGGGAAAAAAATTAATATACTTTATTCTATTATCTGAAATTGATGGCAAGGAGATTTTTAATAGTCATTGATTGTTCAACGAATTTTTTTTATAACTTAATAAAATTGCCAACCTATCTGTTCGTGCAATTTGTGGTTTTCTGATAAGTTCTTTACTGAGTTAGTTTTGCATTAAAACTTTTAAGCGAACAACTCTTTTTGAAAGAATTGTTCTTTTGATCAGCTCATTATACGAAACATATTTACTGGAACAGCTTGAACATAAAAACGAATTTATATAATTTCTTTAAGTGAATGGAAACACGCATGAACTACACCACTTTTAAGAGATTTAAAAAAGAACACTTTGACATTTTTGTTCGTGAATAAAGTAAAAAAAAAAAAATTTTTTTTTAAACCCTTTTAACAGAATAAAATGCATCACATGGCTTTTTTTTTGTTATTAATACCATTCGGCGTTTTTAAGTTAATATATTTTAAGTAATCAGACAATAGGCAACATTCAAGCGTGTCATGTAGAAAGTTTTTTTACCTTCGAGAGAGATTCCATCACAAGTGCATAAATAAATCACTCGAATATGTAAACTTGCATATCATTGGAAAATAATATATACCAAATACATATATGCATTTTATTTATAACGTAGAATAATTATTTAATTATTTTTAATAAAATTTTATTTTCAACTTTGCATATTGTGACCAATGGCTGTTATATATTATATAGTAGCTGCGTGATTGTTGAATTTTTCTTAAGGTATCCGACTACGTTCGGAACCGTGATTTTGCAAAAGCACATAAATGGATAATATTGGATATTTAGTGTCACTTAGACTAGAAAATGTATATAAAATTGTTTTAAGAATAGTATTACAAAAAAAAATTATTTAAGTACAATATTTTGACAAAAAATGAACATAGCGTGACCCATTTTCAAAATATTATCCTTTTGTGAAAAATGCTTCTATTATAATAATAATATTTAGCCTGTACATAGCTCAGACCTTTGTACAGAGGCTCAACTAGAATGTTTGAAATATATAACTTAGAAGTGGGCTTATCCATGTTTTACGACAACAGAGAGGAGAAATTTTAAGGAAAAAAAGCCGATAATTATATTTCAAATAGTTGTAACTCTGAAAATAATGTGAATTTTTCAAAACTCATAGTTGAGCCTCTGTACAGAGTTCTGAGCTATGTACAGGCAAAATATTATTATAATAGAAGCATTTTGAAAAAAGTTATTCTAAGTTAATTTTTAGCCGAAATATTGTATTTAAATAATTTTTTTTGTCATAATGTCCTTAAAACAATTTCATGCATGTATTCTAATCTAAGTGACACTAAATACCATGAAAATTATCCATTTATGCGCCTTTTTAAAATCACGGTTCCGAACGTAGTCGGATACCTTAAACAAGAGGAAAGGTTCCAAATATTTACCAGTTACATTATTTAATAAATTAAATACCTACAGAGAGGAACTTGTATCTTCCTATCGCCGAGCAACAATGGCCTGTATACGCCATTGCTGCAATTTAAACCCTAGCTTGTTTCAAAATCTACTTTCAATTTTTAGTTTCTAACCAAGAGAGCATGACACCCTACCTTTTTCAACAATTCCGGCGATATTGGCATGTTCGCGCAGTAAAATTCTTCATTCATCTTCTCTCTGTATTGCAAATCAAAGGCTGGCTCCAGACAACTGGGCAGTGGGTAGGGCGAGGTTCCGAATTTTTTAATCACATCGTCTCTCATCATGCATAGAAGATCTTTCCTTTCTTTCCTAAGAAATACAGAAAATTCGTTATTAAAATAGGTTTTTATTATATGTGCACTCTGATTTCAAAAATTAACCGAAGACATTATTTACCGTATAATAAAATGTTTCGCAATATCTCAAATAAATTTCGCTCATAATTGCAGTTTAATGTGTTTGTTAAAGTTGACATTTTCCAAGTCGTGAACAGATCGTTAAAATAGAGATTTATATTAGTTATACTGAAACACAACGTATGTTGTTTTCCCTGCAGCATTGCGACCTAGGGGTATCCCAGTGATCCTTCTCTATTTTCGACCCTTTATCTTGTCATCCAATTTCTTCTTTTCCCGTCCAGACCTATAAATGTTTGGCGCAGTATAGCCAAAACTGGCTCTTGCGCCATAAAACACCAAACTCAACTCAACCCTGCAGCATTGCTGTCCTTCGAGGGAAATTAAGTTTTACAGGGAAAGTTCACTACTCAGCAAGAACTTAAATAATATTAAGGCAACCCAAAAAGATATGTACAGGGTTACCAGATTGGTGGCTTTATCTCCCTTGGCGGGAAAAGGAAACCGTTCTGGAAATTTCCATCAGACTAAAAAAGGGACTTTGAGACAACGGTCGAGATTAGAATCGACCTGTGCGTTGTCTGCGATGAGACATATACTTATGTCTAGATTTTTATATAGAAAAAAACAAAATTACTTCTCTGTAACACCCTAAACCGTCCTGTCCTGACTTACGTTTCAGGGACCTGGAATACGACCATGAAGAAGGAAGGGATTTTTCTCAAAAGTTCTGAGAAGTGTTTTCAATGGAATTTAGAAAATCCCATTGAGAGAGAGAAAAAAGGTGTAGAAGACGTATCACACACTGAATTATGCCAAATGTTCAAAGTCAGGTATTCATTACATTAAAATAAGCCGACTCGGGCCGGGCATGTTATCCGTATAAAACGACAATAACGTTTCAAAAGAAATCTTTTCAGCTAGACCAGTGATACTCAACGTATGGGCCGCATGTGGCCCACCAGCGTTTCCTAACTGGTCCGATCATGGCCCATTGCACTAAAAAATTCAGTTACTGGAGAACAGTGTACTAAAAATTTGGCGGGAAATTTTATCAATCAAGCAATCAAAAATGTCAATTTTGCTATCAATTTGTTTTTTTAATAATAGAATGTAAGCAAGAGGCTTGATCATGAATGAAATGAAATAAAAATTATCCCATAACTCAGTAAAAATGCATAAAAATAAATTTGTGTGTGTGTGTGTTTTGTTTTGATCGAAAAGCTAATGTAGTATTAAAATAAAAGTCAAAAATGTATTTTAATATTTTGATCAATTTTGCTTTTTCCAATGTTGCTTTGGTCTTATAGTGTGTTTTTTCCATTATCCGCATGTTGCGGCCTGCGTAAAATATCTGTCATGTGTATGCGGCCCGGTGGGGAAAAAGGTTGAGTACCCCTGAGCTAGACCATATAACTCTAGAAAAAGAGGAAGACCTACCCTTCTATGGATAGATACTGTAGAGGAGACTTGTTTAAACCTTAAAACTAAGAAATGGTGGAGTTTTGTTGCCAATATAGGTAGTTGGAAACATCTGGTTCAGAAGGCTTTGATCCAACCTTTTCATGCCTTTTTCGTAACATTTAGCTTTGAACGGTGGCATAACGGAGAATATTAGGGCCCCCTTGCAAAGTCAGATTTTGAGCCCCAACTGGTTAAATACGTACTTGGCGTCTGTCAGACTTTGGTCCCCTTAGAATCCTGCCCCCTCCCCTCCCCGCGATGCGGAGATATACATTACGCTACTGGCTTTGGATTACCGCTACAATATTTTGTTCGATATATCGTAATTTTATTTATGATGACCAGGGATTTTAATTTCTTGTAAAAAAATAATCAAACCAATGATTGTATACACAAGTTACAATAGACTCGACTTAAATTTTTCTTGAGAAATCATTGTTTGATTTTTAATCGTTTCATTTAATTAATCAAAGATTATTTATTAAAAATATGTAATCTTTGCTACAAAAAAAAATTCCCTTTGCTCTAATCCAAAGTATTTTTTATTATTCTCGTTTTATCATGAAGATGTCATTTTTTCAAAGCCGGAGCGATTTCCTAAAGTACTTTTTTACATTGAAGGACACGAGTTTTATTGAATTAGCATAAACTTTAGTCTGATTTAATTTAACTGTGGTTAATGGGGATGTATTGTGTATAAAGTAAAAGTGCTTATTTTCTTTTTCTTCACAGAACTGTAATTTAATGTTAGAAGTAAAAAGTTCTTTATATAACTGATCTTAGCAAGATTACTTACAATTCAGCATCCGATGATGGTAACTCTTCTGTAGTACTTTTTCGATGAATTTCTATGAGATTTTCTGAAAAGAGAGAGAAAAAGATATTTTATTTATAAATTAGTTCATGGTTAATAATTTTATTTAAAGAAACAAAAACATTTTAGTTTTTTTGAAATACTGGAATTGGAATCTCTTCAAGAGTCTACATTTAATTATTCAAGAGGTTTCTTTAAAAACCCTGACTTTTACTCATTAAAAACATTTGTATTCATATTCAATGATCTTACACGAATCTCCTTCACAATAATCCAATAGCTGTGGTAGTCATGATCGCGAACTTATGACCGGTGTTATTTCTGCCGACAACAGTCCGTCAATTTTGGAGGCACCAATAGTCGAATTCTTCTTATGTATTTGACTATTGGTGCCTCCAAAAATTCCTCGTATAGAGGGACTGATATACATGGGATACTGATGTCGAGGATACAAGTCCTAACGTTGACGTTGTAATGGACGCCCAGCGTCGCCCATTGGTGTGTGAGGGTCTGAAGGAAGATTAACCATATTCAAAACAACTTCTATTTATTCACAATTATCAACAACAAAAATTCAATAACCCAAGTTTAGAAATGCACAAATTACTAAATATGGAAACCAATAGCAAGGTAGAAAAGATACGAGAAGTCTTTATAAATGGGATCACTTACGTCCAGGCAATACACCTCCTAATTCCGAGTCATCTAATCCAATTTAATCCTTAATTGACCAAACAATCAATCTTAATATCACACAAATAAGTTACGAAGTGCTCACTTCACGTTTAATCAATCACTGTCATTGTATAGCAGTCTAACCTCTCTCTAACTCGAAAAAAATCTTTATATACGTCTAAATTAAAATAATCCCATCTTCTTCAGGGGAAGGTTTATAATAGAATAATTTTTAAAGATCCAATATTCCCCAAGAGGACTACTAATGGAAAGAACGCAGATACACCCGATACAACGTGGCGGGGAAGTTTAGAGAGTGAGGGGCTAGTTCGAATGTCATCTTCATCACTTGACCAAGATTCAAAATTATGAAGTCCATTTCCAAGAGCCCTCGTATAACTTCGAAATGGGGGGTAATCATCTTGCGCTGCCACACGTTTCTTCCAAAAATTTGTCAATATGAGTGTGTGTGTGAATCCTTTGAGATGATGCTTATCTGGTTCGTAGCATTTTTTTCTTTTTTTTTGGGGATGTCTTCTCTAGATTGAAATCCTCTCCAGGTGTATTTTCAGCTTGAGAAACACCTGAAGTCACATGAAATCTTATCGGGAAAGTAGGGAGTCTATCGAAGCACAGGTATGCTGTGTTTGGTCAAGACACTTTGTATCAAATGTGAAGAATGGTGTGTGTATTATCAAGATGGAGTTGCCAATTGGCGACAGATAGGGCCTTTACACTCCACAGAATCAAAACGGAATCTGCAAGTTCTCTGATTGCGTTTCGACGATCCTGCATCATCAAGGTCATTTGGTCACTGACGATGATCAAATGAACTTGATGATCCATTTCTGGATGCTTAAAGGCTTAGCAAGCTTTCTGCTGATGTGAGCCTTCTTTGACACGATTGCCCCACTTTCTATGTAAGTTACCCATCGCTTCGATGTCGAAATCCAATAGGATTTTGCGGGTTATTTCCATTAAGGAACCGCTATACTGTACACAAAATTTAATATTCATAGCATTTTTCAAGTTATAAGTCTCTTTTTTTTTTAATCAAATAATGAAAATCCTTTTGAAGGTTTCTTATATTTCACTTATCAACTGTCTGAAGACATTTGCCGGAAGAAATGAAGCACACATGCGCAATAGGATCGTTTATGCAAATAAATCCTTATCCCTTCCTTATCGTTTATGCAAATAATCCCTTCCTTAATTTCACTTGGTTACACGCAAAAACTTATGGTTAGAATTTTTTTTTAACTTTGTTTATAAGATTACATTTTTCCGAAAAGAACAGGGTAACTTGTCCATTTCGTTTATTTTCACGATTGCTTTTTACGTTAAATTCAGTTTTCCAATTCCTATTTTTAGTATCTAGTAGTACTATTCACACTCCCCCTATATATATATAATTTATTATTTATTTATTTATATATATTTATTTATACATCATGTACTGGAGTAATTTTTAGATTGACAGAAGAAATGCAACGTGCAGCCGTTTATCATATTATATTTTATTTCAATATTCAGCAAAGCCGTCGTCTGTATTCCAAGCCATGACAAAACGAGTCTTATTTTCAGCGTCGATCAGGAGCCAGTGCATCGTTCGTTCACGTGGTTCTTCGTAAGTTCGTCGAAGTCAAAGTTCTTATGCGGGAGGCGGGTTGAGTTGTTCTGGTAGGTTTTACCCCAACTGACACTTGAAGAATTGGGGATTCATCATATATATATATCTTGTTCAAATTTTCAATCGTAATAAAACACTTTTTATTCATCCACTCGAGTTTAAATACATTTTTTAAAACTTGTAGTGGATGACACTTGATGTTAATACATTTTTTCAAATATTAACTTATTAATTCTATTTACCAATAATTAATTTAATTAATTAATAAATAGTAACAAACAAAAATGGCAGTCCAACAGCATATATAGAAAGGAAAATTTTCATTGTGTCCCTGTAGAGCATTGGGCGTCTAATCCAAAGGTAGTGGATTCGAATCCCACCTGGGATGGCCTAATTTCTGAGAATGTGATTTCTTTTTACTATACTATTTTATTGGAATCATTAAATTTAATGAATGAATAAATAGAAACAAACAAAAATAATAGTTCAATACCATATATAGAAAGGAAAAAAAGGATACTCGCTTTCTATTTTGCCACTTAATAGTGTGATTCTATCATATGTATGTACATATTTATATTGTAATTATTTAATTAAAAAGTAACTAAAATAAAAATTTTTCGTTATTGACCCAAGTAGGAATTGGCTTAACTTTTTTTTTTTTATATTACTTGTTCTTTAAAGTATTTTAAAGTATGAGAAGAGAAAAATATGAATAATAAATACATTTTTTAAAAAAAATTCCAAATCAATGATTTTAGTATTTTTTAGTTAAAAAAATATACATTTTAGTCTTGAATACGTGAAACCCTTTCAAGTATCACATTATATGAAACATTCTAAACTTCAGGGTCTTAAATTACAAAAATCGGCTTTTCAAATAAACAAGAATCACTCTCAATCTATTTAATGTTTTATTCTATCTTTATTTTAAGGAAGACTGAACAAGAAATTTTTGAATCACATTCTAAAATCCAATTTCGTTTTCCCTTTCGAATTTTGAACTAACCTAATTCAACGAAAAGCTGATGAAAAAAAATAATAATAATAATATTGCTCGATGCATGCTTTTAATAACATTGCTCCGCAAACATTCAACCGAAACAGAATAAAAATAATTACTATTCGAATTTTCTTTTGAGATTCAGAGCCATCAACATTTCAATTTCTACTTCCAGGGACCTCTTAAGACTTCTTGAGGCCCTGAGCCCTTACACAAATGTAGACCCCACCAATGACTCTTAAAGGTAGATAGTACATAGCATACGTTATCAAGTACTCGTACAGACAATAACCCGGAACAAATAAATGTGCATGACTTGCAGTCGTACAAACCGACTCGACTGACTGAATAAATAATGGTGCATGGTGGTAGGCCTAGGCCTGTACGTGGACGACGGTCATCACATGTAGCCAGTTCATATATCGTCCGAATTCCCAGTTTTTCGGAGAATACAATCGTAAATAACATTTGACCTTTGAAATTATTTGAATTATAATCTTTTTAAGGTTGAGTCAAGAACAAGACGAGGCTCCTATTGTGGCCCAGGCCCAGTTGGCCCATACCTCAAGACGTTTCTGTCTACATCCAACATAATATAATTTTAGTACAGATAATATAATTTTAGTATTCAGCAGCTTAAATATCTGTCTCCTTTTAAAAAATATTTTGAAACAGTCTATTTCCTTTACTATATAGGCAACACTTCTTCTTCAGCCTTAACATCGAAAAAGTCCACAAGCTAAAACATTACCTGGATATATCTCGGGATGCTGTTCCATGAAATGCAGCACGAATCTGTCTGCGTCAACAAGCTTGAAGAGCTTGCCACTTGCTCGAATCTCAGCCCCGATGTGGAAATCCTTGGCTTCGTAGATCTCTGGATTCAGAGGCACACCCGTCTCGGGTTTGACCAGTTTGTTTCGTTTGAGGAAGGGTCCTCCAGGAAAACCTGAGTTCGGAATGCTTTCCTCGTTTATGGTCACGGTGTCGTCGCAAGGGTAGAACGTAATAACGAAACGTCGTGTCTTATCGTACTCCAGGGGAGTTATCTAGGATAATTGTTAAATAAGAATATTGATTATATTAGAAAATAAGTTATATAGTCATTTCTTCAGAATATCTGCTGAATGATTTTTCACTATACCGTAATGCTTTCTATATCGTGGAAAACAATGAAGACTGATTTTGCAATCACTACTAAAGCATAGCTTGAATATAGATAGGATTTTTTTTATCTAAACTTCTCTAAGATTCCACAATTGTAGTGGGTGCAGAAAAAAGCATTGCTGCCGTTTGTTGTTAAATGCTTCTTTGGATATAAGCCTAAAACTCTTTCTAGTAATATAGACCAGTGTGCCAGTTTATCCATTGTGAGGCTAGAGCCCGGATATATAAGCTGGAATTAAACAGATTCTCTGGTTATAAATTTCGATCTTACAGTGCCAAGGGGGCCAGTAGATCTTCTACGCCCAGAGCCCGAAATGAGCTTAAATCGGCCCTGATATAGACTTGTCATTTATATTATTAGTAATATATTATACATTTCATAATAGTTTTTTCCTTTTTTTCCATTGTTTTTAAATATCAAACTTTGGTAAATTGCATATTAAGTTGTATTATGGCATCTTTCTTTTCTCAGACTATCAGAATTAAAAACAAATTCACAAATTCTTTTTGATAACCATTAAAGAGACAAAAAACAGTACTCGCAAATTTTGCTTACTGAAACATTGTGAAATTATGTCAAATGTCATGTAGATTGTGAATTTTTAAACTTTTTCTCATCTAGACATTTTTTTCTTTTAAAGTTGAGTTTTTGAAGTTTTGAACTTGTTTTACAAAATAAAAATTTTGATCCTTGTATATGATGACCAATATGAATAGAAAAATGTAGTATTAATTTTTCAAACAACAAATCGATAAAATTTCTAAGTACTTAAAAATGTATGCAAACCAATTAGTTTAAAATTAAAATCTATTTTGTTTATATCGTATTATCCACACATTTATATGTGCGCGTGTGTACATCTATATAAAAATAGATAAATTCACACATTTTATGTTATTACTATATAATTTCTAATTTTATATTCCTCAAAAGGGATATTGTAACATCATGAAGAAATAGCGCGTAGCTAAATGCAGATTACGAGATGGATAGAGGTGAAAAGCATATGCAAATGATTAAATTTGCATACGCACCTGGTCACATAACACCTAGATTCTGGTTATAAAAGTCAGTATTGCTGACTTATTCCGTATATATCATCAATAATAGCATCAGTTATCACCTGCGGATAGATTTATGTAGATACACTGCATGACCTCGGTTTGCGGATACGCACAATTTCCTCTCGTGTTGGATGGGGATGTGAGCACAATTCAGCTATGCGTGGCAAGATCAGACGAATTCGTTGAGAACATTTGCCTACGGCAAATCATGTTCTCAGCCACCTACCACATCACAAGATGCATCTGTCTGAGGCCATGCCATCCCTTACAGGTTGCGTGCACTGAAACCAGTCTTTGGAATTTCTTAGCACAGAGCTACACGCCGGACTTGATGTCAACGCTATCTCCGCGGCAGACTGACAAATCACCTCTGGGCCAATTAACACTGCCAAAAACTGTCTTCAGATTAATCCAGCTTTTGTTTATTGAGAAATTATGGTGGTGGACGGGTGTAGCGGCTTCCAGAGAAACGTCCCCTACCAGCCCATGTCACCCCAGAGCAATAATACTCAACCTGCGGGCCGCATGAGACCCTCTGACCTTTTCTGAGTGGCCCGGTCATGGCCCATAGCACTAAAAAATTCAATTATTTAAGAATAATTTCTATAAATTTAGCGGAAAATTCTATCAAGCAAGCAAGCAAATCTATCAATTTGCTTTTCTCAATGGCATAACGGTGAATACTAGCCCCTGTAAAGTCAGTTTTGGGCCACAAATTGGATCTTACAAAAGGATTTCAAAACCATACGTACTTGGTGTCAGTTAGGCTTTGCCCCTACTCGCGATGCGGGGGTGTACGTTACGCCACTGGCTTTTCTTGATAGTAGAATGTAAACAAGAGGCAGAGGAACCGAAACTACCCATTACTCATTAAAAGATGCATGAAAATGAATATTTTTTATGCATGTTTGATAGAAAGATTAATATAATATTAAAATAAAAGCCAAATAAATGAGTTTTAATATTTTGATTAATTTTTCTTTAGACAAAATGTTGCTTTGGTCTTATATTGCTTTTCCCCACATTATCCTCATGGTGCGGCCCGCTTGAAATACCAATAATATGTATGTGGCCCGGAGGGAAAAAAAGGTTGAGTACCCTGCCCTAAGTCATTCCAGTCTCGTACGAAGTTTATGATTCGGGTGGCATCATGTTCGATCAACGGACATTCCTTGGGCACATTATCAACAGTTTAACATCAGATTGACACGTTATACTAGTTGTTTGGCTGGAATTCGGCCATTTGTACAAGCTGCCCTTGCCTCGTTATTCTAGCAGAGCAGTGTCCAGCCATATGAACTCTCAGTACCCAGAATGAAATTGATATCATTCCTTGGCTGGCAGCCTTGATAGATCTCTTTTCAGTCGAAATTATGTGGGTTCTTCGAACGTTCGGATCACAGGACACTACAGGGTACACTGTAGAAAAACTAAGATCTGCAATGGACTCGCGTGCGGCTTAGCAAAAAAATATGCGAGGATACCATTAATGGTCTTATTGACAGTATGCCTCGCCTTTTAAATGTCTGTTTAACTTCCCTTTGGTGGACCCCTTAAATTTTTTAAATAAAATTTAATTGGGTTTCCGGGGAACGTTGGGCCCGGACCCTCCCAAAGGTACCCCTGGAAAAACAAAGTTAAGGCCCCCCCTTCCCCTTTAAAAAAATAGCGGTCCCTTTAAATGGTTTTAAATACCTCGAAACAAAAAATTTTAGCCAAAAAACAAATAAAAATATTTAATTAAAAGAAGGGGGGCCGGGGCCCTCCCCCCTTTTTACTAAATGTTAGGCCCCCCAGGCCCTTAAATAGAGGGGGTCATAACTTTACGTTTGCCAAATACTCCAAACTAACCCGAATAAAATTTTAAAATTTTCTTTTCAATTTTAAAAAAGGAAAATCCCTCTTTTTTAAAAATGAGGGGGTGCAAAAGGGGAAAAACCCCAACTCGCGAAGGGAACAAAAGGGGTTTAATTTACCCAAAAATTTGAATTGGAAACAAAAAAATTTCCAAAAAAAGGAAATACCCCGCTCTTACCTGTCAAAAATTTCCCGGTTTTTAAGAAAACAACCGGAAAAACATTTATTTCAAAAAACAAACGGAAAAAAGGTTAATTGAAACAAGGGCCCCGGGCCCCCAACTGGTTAAAAATGCCAAACCCCCTTTTTGGAGTACAGGGAAAAAAAAATTTCCTTTTAAATTTTTTTTTGAAATTTTTGGGTTTAGCCAAAAAAACCCCAGGGGAATATCCACCTCCCTTACGGTTAAAAAAATTTTTTTTTCTAAAGCGAATTCCCTTCATGGGTTGCTTTGGGCTTTTGAAGGAGGAAAGGAAAAAAAACAGGAACCAGACCAGTTCTGCTTTGTATCGGAGTATGACTCCAGAGAAATGCAATTCTTTCAACAAGTCTTTCTTCGGGGGCTTTGGAACCAGTGACAAGCAGTTTGTAACGAGTCCTCCCAATTTCCTATTCCAGCGTGAGGTGGAAAAACCTGAAAGAAAAACTCAACTCTTAAGTATATATAAAATTATTTTGTATAAAATGAATCGTGTTTCTTGGATTAAATTATTACTTTGTTTTCAATTAATGTAATCGAAGGAGATCGCGGAAATCGTTTTTCAAAGAAGTTCTCGTAACAAACATACTTGCGTTAAAGATAGCATAGCACAACTTAAACATATTGTCAGATCTGGACCTCTTGACTGTGGGTTATGAATATAAAATACGTGCAATAATCGAACCAAGATATTCAGAGCTGTCTTAATTCTGGTATAGAATGTAATAAACAGATTGAACTCGATTCATTTCTAGTATTTTTTTTTCCTACTATTCATATCGATTCCTTACATATTCCTACAGGTTTTCCTTCTATACATCTATCAATTAACAGAAATTATGTTTAATACCAATTATATGGAAATCAGAAAGTTGAAAGTATAATAATTCTATCCCCTTGTCTCCCTCGCAAAATATCCCCTCTTGCTCAAGTTAAATCTTTCTTCTAAAATAATTTAAATTAACTGTACTGAGGGTCTTTCCTAGAGGGAAGTGTACACGGACAGGAATTGTTTCCGAGACTGGATATGCTATGTGCATCTTTAACAAGAGAGGGAAGGTTTATTTAACATGTTTGCCTTTGAATTCCGACACTAAAATACTTTCTTCCAGGTTGAAATTTACACAATAAAAATTTTTTCCTTTCGGTGAATAATTCATTATAATAAATACTGTCATATATGTACAGATAGTCTATCATTTATTTAGTATCCTTAATAAATGTGCTTTCTTAAATGAAGTTTAAAAAAATATATCTTCTAATAGAAATTGTTTCAACACCTGTTGAATAAATGCCCATGATAAGATAGTAGATTTTTCTAAAATTACTTTATTTTGAGTGGTGAGAGGAAGATTAGTGTTCCTGGTTTTATACTTACTCTAACACAGGAAATGCTGCCTCGGAACTGGAAAACTTATTGGGAAATTTCTAACTCCGGTTTACGTGTCAAAACTCCTAACATAACTGTTAATCTTTACTCTTATTATAATATCCAGTTTTTAACTAATTATTACCTATTAAATTCAAAATTAATCCCAACTGTCCGTATGACGCCATCGAAGATGCTAACACTGCATAGAGAATTTCATCGCGTTAAACCCATCCATAATACCAGACAGATGCCGCTGACATTTTAATCTTGACATTAATCCTTCCAATCACTTATTTCTTTTCCGAGAGTTGCTTCTGTTATTTCCAAAGATACTCAAAAAGGAGCTTTTATTTGCTTTCGTCCAGAATTGATCCTTTACACCCAACGGGTTTCTATTGGGGTTTATATATATATATATATGTCAGATTTGAAAGGTTTAGGTTCAAAATTAAGTAATAAATAAATATAGAGCGAACTCTTTACCATCGCGTAAGGATTTGTGAGTAAATAGCCCTATTTAAAGGTGGAGCGAGCGCTGACGAAGAAGAACGCATACTCGAAAAGGCTTAGCTGGTGATTCTTGTCCGAAGTATTGTTAATGTTCTACTCGGTTGCGCGCCAAAGGGCCGCCATGTTGGATTTTATGTGATTGAAGCGAAATAAAGAAGTTATTAAAGAGATGATGCCTTCCTCATTTTACCAGCAGGCCTGAGGCCTGACATATATATCTTTTCAAAATATTTTCTTTACTTTATTTGTTTATTTTTATTTTCCTTGTTACCTATTTATCTAATTAACAAGATTTAATTAGATTTAAATTTGAATTTCTGGAGTACAAACAAAGATCATTCGTGAACTAATCTAAGAGATACGCTGACTTTAAGTATAGAATTACATGGTAGCAAAAACCTATTCGCTTACTCTTGGCGCTATCGGTTTTGGTTTCTCTGCTACTGCGATGCTTTCCATATCTTCCACACCAAAGTGTGTCTTGTAGTAATGCCTCGTGAACTCATCACAGTCGTACAGAAAAATCTTCTTTCCTAGAACGACAATATCTTTTCCTGTCATCAGGTCTTGTGGTTGGAAGAACCTGAGGTCTCCATCTGCGATTTCTAAATAGCTTTTGGGAAAGCTCTCTGGAAAGAGAAAACTGCAATGAAATTCAAAATAAATCTCAAAATGTTTCTTGTGTTTTTTTTTATATAAGCGTTTACTGACCTGATAGCTCGTTTCTATCCAATGGTATTTTTTGCTTCCTGATCAAAACCTTACAGGGTTCCCTGCCGCAATTGCGAGCGTGGTCTTCTAAGACTTCCATGGAATAGTCTGCCAAATAATACTTCAAAAGGAATTTGAATTAGTGTTTTAAAAAAATAATAAAGAAGGATTTTTCTACAATGGTTAATTTATTTATTCGTTTCACATTTGCAAATTTAGCAACGCTAAAAACATTGCAGCTGTGTAGACACCATTTGTTACCGAATTAAATTTCTTTCTGTAGTAGCTAAGCCTCTGTACAGTGATCAAAAGAAATGGGCAGTGGCGTAACGGAGAAATTTTGGGGGGCCTGAAAAAATGGGATTTCCCCAAGCCCAAAACTATTTAGCGTCAGTCAAGTTTGGGCCCCAGAGTCCCTCCCTCCCTGCAATACGGGGTGTACTTTACCCTTGGAACTGGGACACCGCAAAATTTTTTTAAATTTTTCCCCAGGGGAAAAGGGTTTTTATACCGATAATACCCCCCAAAACGAATAAATTGCGATATTAATATGATTTAATTAGTTAATTTACTTAATATATGATTATAGTCAATTTCAGAAAATGAGAATTACCATTGCGTTTTCCGCTGTTCTAGAACTGAGAAATTATTATCTTAAGGGGGAAAAATATATGAAAAGTTAAGGACCCTCGTTAACCGGTTTTTTTAAAAAAAATAAAAATCATTTTTTGAAAGCACAAGATTGAAAACTGCATACTTTTTAAGGAAGACAAAAAAATTTTAAAAAAAAATTTTTAAAAATTAACCTAATCTTTTTAAAAATTTTTTTTGTAAAAAATGTTTATTTAATAAATTGTTTGTTTTGCCTTTTTTCCCCCCGGTCAACAAATTTTAAAAATTTTTTAGGGTTCCACCCATTGAAATCATCCGGGGTTTTTTTTTTTCTCCCTCGTTGTCTAAAAAATAAACCCATTCAAATATTTTCAAAATTTGGGAGTCTCAATCTTGGGGGCCAAAATAATAAAGGGTTTTTTCAAAAAAGGGTTTTTTTCTTCTACTCATTTTTTTTTTAAAAATTTTTTTTTAAAAATTTTAAAAAAATTTAATTTTAAAATTTTTTTAATTAAAGAATAAATTTAAATTAATTTTTTGCGCTTTTAAAAAAAACGGTTCCCCGTAATTTTGGGGTATTTTTTAAAAAAGCTGGGTTTTTTGTTTATTAAATCCCCAAAAAAAATTTTTTTTTGTACCCCAGAACCCCTTTTGGGGGGAACTTTGAATTAAATTTTTTTTTGAAACCCCGCCCCCAAAAAA
>BMAV01004477.1:165418-186308 GCA_019973955.1 Trichonephila inaurata madagascariensis | reverse complement strand
AAAACAATCTTGTATATAAAATTTCATTTCATCTGAATGCTTTAAAACGTGAGAAAAAAAAATATATGTATTTCAAAGTTTTGACTCATGTCGCTAAAGATGAAGCCAAAGTGACTGCATTTGTAATTCTTTAAATAATTAGTTTCAGTCAATTAATTTCAATTAAATATAGTTCAATTATCGTACTGTCGTCCAATACAATTATGTATAGAAAATTTCAGCTTAAATGAGAGCTTTAAAATGTAAGAATTAAACCTTTCAAAGTTTTGACACAAGTCGCAAAAATGGTCGCTAATATGCCAAACATGATGCCAACGTAGCTGTATTTGTAGTTATTTGAATAATTAGTTTTAACCAATTAATTTTTTAATTATAATTAAATTACCGTATTGTCATTCAAGATGATCTTGTACATAAAATTTCAGCTAAATTGAGCGCTTTAAAATGTATTTTATTAACGATTGAAAATTTGAAAAGATATGTATAGAGAGATAGTGAACTAATAGTAGGAATTGAAAAATTGGAAATTTTTCCTAATTATAAATAAATTCAAACAAACAATAACAGAAATCGTTGTTTTCAACGTGAAATACAATCAATACAATATTCGGAAACCGACAGGTGGTGCAGTGATTACGGAATATTTCTGAATCAGCACAGATAAGGAATTGCCTATTTTTGAACAAGTAGAAAGTATTATCAATCCTGAAGAATGATATATCTCGGATAAAAATTGCAGTCTATTCAAAACAGCAAAATAGAAATTTGGAAGGAGCAAGAATGCAATTGGAATATATATACATAGGTGTCTATCACTACTTTTGTTTTCAATGACAATTGTAACAAATAATTCCGATTTTGAAATATACCATTTGGGATAGACGTTATCTATAAAATTGCATAATCCTCGAAATGTTTATGGTTTAATAAAATGCATAAATAATTTTGACTAGAATATATTTCATGCATATATTTCCTTACATTTCCATGCATAGAATTATTATAAAAATGTTTTCAAACTATTATGATTCAAAGCAAAAACTGGAACAAAAAGCTATATAAATATAAAAAAGAGTTGTGTTAATGCTAGAAATATATTATTTTATAAAAGAAAACTTTTTTAAGAAATGTATTCTGTAATATTTTTAAGTACAATAATAACAATCTGAGAATATATTTAAAGAACAAAATTGTTCTGAATACTTTTATTTAATTTAAAATATACATTTTACCTACAAATACTTGAAGGGCTTGGAATTTTTGTTTTGTTTCAGAAGTTTTACTTATTTTTGTTACTAAATTCTTTGAGTGAAGTGAAATAATTTACTATACAGTGATAATCATTCTTGTTCTGTAAGTGTTTTTGGGCTATGTTGGCCTTTGTTTTCAAATGAAAAGGAATGTCCAATTATTTACAATGTCCAATGATCCTTCAAATAAATTCTTATCTTTTCGTATTAAAATAGGTACACGATCGTACTATATTAATCTTTATTTATGACTGGTGGTAAATTTTTGATGTAATAATGACATAAATATGAACAATTTGTGTAATTCTTTCTGAAACTTTCACAAAGCTTTAAAAGTAAAGAAGCATTTGTAGAATTTTACTGCCACCAAGCTTAATACATAAGAAAAAAAAACCTTTTCTATACAAATATTTTTTAATGAATCAGCATCGATACAATTTTATAAGAAATTTAACGTTAAGAAATTTCAAAAATTTCCTCTTCATAAACGGCTTTTAAAGTTCTGTAACTAAATTCTCTTAACTGGGAATTTTAAGTGTTCGATTTTTATAAATTTTTACATAGAAATTTTAAAATTTTTGTTTGATATGCTCAAATTCGGCAAATATTTCACTTTGTTTGTTTCACGTGAACTTTCCAAATTCCTGGAGACCACAAAACAAAGATATTTTGCCATTTATTGAATTTTTCAGAAATTAATTATACATTGCCTAGATTAACCTCATCACACTCATCCAATGAGTAGTGGCATTTTGCAAACGATGAACCACCAAATTTACAAATGCGACCACTCATTGAATGTGTGTGATGAGATTCATTCACACAGTATTGCAATAATAGAGGATCTAATACTTGATCGTTCTGTGTCACGGATAGCTTCACACTCAACGACGGCTTTTTTCTCTTCCTTCAGTTCACGCGCTTAAACAAGACTAGCATAATCACTTCCCAATAGGTCATACGCTTACGTTAAACTTCTGCTATTTAAAAGGTTTCTAGTTTGCATGTTCACGTTTCGCTTCTGGATTTGGTTGGAAAGAATTTCCTTTTTCGGCCCCAAAGAACCCAAGAGGAGATTTTAGTAGAAAACGCTATGAGCCTGTCATAATTTCCCTTACGGGAATGAACAAAATTCGGAAAACACCAGCCAGATTGAACCTTTTTATTGCATTTTTGGAAGAATTTATTGCAGTAGATGATGGCAATGTATGTACAGCCCCAATAATGGAAGATAAAAACACTTCCAGATTGTTCGAAGCTCAAAAAATATCACTGATGCATATTCCGACGATGGAAATGAAAGAAGTAATCAGCTCCTGTCCCCCACATCATCCAAAACAAGGAGTGAGATGAAAAGTATACGCAGTTATTTAGACATGCATTCCAATGGCGAAATGAATAACAAAATCGACAACATCAAACAATTTTTTGACAAGTTGATGCTAAAAAAGCAATGCAAAAAGAAACATATCTTAGATTATCCTCCAAAAACTTAATAAATGGATTGTTTTCAAAAAACCTAAAAATTTTGTATTAAATTTCTTTAAGTTCTTGGGAATATTTTTGTTTCATTGATTTTTATTAAGTATATGCATATATACATAACTATGTAAATAAAATAAACTCTTATAAACTTAATTTGTTGATATGTGATTTTTTTTGTTCTTTTTGCCATATTCTTTAAAATTCTTTTTACACGATAGAATTTTTCCGTCCCCTTAGTTTTGTGTTAAGTGATTTTCACTATATCTTCTTTTACTTTTCCCAAGGCACACTCTTACTTGTTACACAAAATATTTACAACTCTAAATTAAGCCAATTATTATTTTTTTCTTTTAGTGACCATTATCTAATCCGCTAACAATAAGTATTCTTATCAGTCCTCGGAAACGAACGGAATATACACATTATCTATATTTTATCATGTTAAGAATTTGATAATTGATAAATAATGTACAACCTTTATAGCAGTTTGTACAGTTGGACAAAAAAAAAGTTTCTTGTTAACAACTTCCTAAATTCTCGCCTCAACTAATGGAAATTGATATTATTAATTTCAAATATAGTTAATGACGTTTCTGTGAACTGTAATATCACTTTAAACAAAGTTTTTAAATTTAATCAAAAGTATACATTAAAAATGGTTTATCCTTTCTTTAGCGTAAAACTCAGCAAAACATCTTATTTCATTTAACTGACATGTCCAGAATATTGTATGAACTAGATAAAATTTTATAAAATATAATTCTAAGGGATAGAAAAGAAAATGAGCAATAGCACTGTACTGATTTATGTTTATAGGAAAAGCAACAAAAGAAAGTACCATTTTGTATGAAATGTATGAAAATATTCACCCTCTAAAAACATTTACACTAAATTTAAAAATGACCGTTATATTTCTTCATTTTCTAAGCGTTAGACTTGATCTTTCTATTCTAATTATTATACTTGATCTTTTATCAACTTACTTTAATTTGTTATGACTTAAAATAAATCCTTTTTAAAAAAATTCACTTTGCAAGAAAAAAATTAAATCTCTCTCTATATAAAAAAGTTTTTCATCATGCTGTGCTAAATTTATTAATACATATGGTAAAGATTGTAAAAATGGGTCGTAAAATTTGAAATGTAATTAAAAATAAGCGCCAAGAACAAATTTCCTGGGGGGTTCCCCCTGTTCTACAGCGGTTTCTCGAAAAATCCGACAACGTCATAGATCACGATGCTATAGATTTTTCCAATAATTTCCAGAAGTATGCATTTGGTCGCCAAGTCACCAAACCTGATGTGGCTGTATCGCCAATATTTCACCAGTTGTATAATTTGTACAATGGGGGTGTTTCGACCATTAGACGGACAAGGGGTACTATCCCCCCCAGTTTTTAAGTGTTAGTATTATGTATAATATAAAAAAAGAGAGCATTTAGTTTTAAATTTTGTGATTGATATTTGTAATGATTCTTCATTTTCATATTTCTTCCTTAGAATTACTAGAGCTGGTGTGAATAACATAAGCAAACTTTTTGATTTTATATATACAAAAAAAATATCCTGTTACTTTTCTTCCGAATTATACGTAAAGCAATAAGAAACCAATTTTCTTCGGTAGATGAAAGTTAGTTTGCATAGAAACTGTGAATTTGTTTATATTCTGTTCTTTCCAAGCACTCAACGTCATCTTTACATTAGAGTCTGCAAGCCTCAATTAACACAGACCATCAATTTTCTTACAAAGAGTAGCCATTAAGAAATCTTTACGAGTTTACAGAGGGGAATAAAATGTAGCTGCAACCACGCCTAACAGGAATACCCCTCTGGATGTGTTTGTTGTGATGAAAAAATATAGCTAAGCTAACGAAAAAAAATTAAGGACGCGGAAGTATAGGAGCTAATAATGAGATTGAAAATGCCTCATTCGCAATTAATTCCAAGTACGAAATGTGAAAATGAATTTAAGAAAAAATTATGCAGGAAAAACGGTCTACTTCAAGGTTTGTTAAGAATTATAAGATGATGATACTGTGTAGGTTTTATATGCATTTGTTTGTAATAGGAATTTTAACTTAATTTAAAAAAAAAAAAAAAAAAACAAATCTATAATATAGAAAATCAGATTATTTATAAGTAAAAAGAATTTTCTGTACATGATAAAATTTTTTATTTAATTGGTAATTAAATATATAAGAAATTTATGGAATATTAATATTATTTCTAATTATTTAAAAATATTTCATAAATAGCCATTTACATTTTTGAATAAATAAGAGAAGCATTTAAATACTGTACCGTTGTCAAAAAAAATGCCAAAATGTGTCACAATTATTTTTCACTTCTTACTAGAAGACAAGCAAAAGATTGAGTTATGAAATATTTTATGTACCTAACTTATGTGTTTTTTTCATTTTTCATACACACACATATATAAATATGTACGCACACAAATATATGTATTATACATATATCACAATCGATGAAAAATCTGAATTTCTATTTCTTAGGCTGATTTAATTTAACATTGTTTAGAATTACTAAATGTGTGTGTGCCAGAACTATTTTCTTATGAATTAAGAAAAAGTATATTTTTTTCCAAAATCTGATGAAAAACATGACAATCACTTTTTAAACTTTGACTCAAATATTGAACATAAACCGGTTTAACAGTTTTTTTTATATGGGTACCAATAGTTCCAGCCAAAAAATGTTATGCGTAATCAAACCAAACTGTTATGCCAAGAACTGTTACACTGTAAATTGTTTGTAACCTAAAATTCTTTTAACATGGCTACGATTGCATTTAACTGTATTTGCAGCTATACCATGCATTGGTGGAAATTTTAACATTTAATTTTTTTTCAGATGATACTGGAATATATACATCACAATATATCTATACAAATTAATTCAAGGAGTTTTTTATCGAATACATTTACAATTTCTGCCATTCTGCTTCTAAATGCTTAGGATACATTTTTCGGAGATGAATCAACATTCAACCGAAAATCTGAGAAACAAACTTTTGAACTTAAGCGATACCAAATCCGTTAATGAGCAGATTGCTAACTTTTTATTCCGCATTGATACGGAACAAATTAGTTAAACCACAGATTAGTTAGGTAATCAGCCCATTAACGGTATTCAGGATTTATCAGTAACACATACAACAAACACGCACGCACGCACACACACACATATATACATATATATACAGATGCAGTCGGATCTCCATTTTACAAACCTCTATTTATCGAATTTTTCTATTTTACGAACACTTTTTCTCTTATGATTCAATTTTTTCCTCCCTATTTTCAAACATATATATATATATATATATATATATATATATAAATATTTCTGCACACCTCAAATTATTCTCTCTTTTAACACATTTTACAGTAATCAATGGCTTTCAACTGGTTTTGCTAGCCTTTTATCATACTTAGAGCAATTAAATTTTAGTAATTTTTCAAATTAAAAACTCAATTAAAATTAACACATTTTATCAGTAACTAAGTTTAAGGATGCACGAGTCATTGTATGCTTAAAATTACTGATTGTAAAATAATGAACATTGAAAATTACTTGTAAGCTTCAAATTAGAGAGAGAAAAAAGTCACTAAAATTCGTTAATTTTAGTTTAAAGTTATTTTGTAAAGTTGAATATGGAGTGTATTCCTGGACAATGTTTCCCCCCTTGTTTTCCTTGCAGACTTTTTTTTTTTGATGAGTAAGATTTATAAAATAAATAGATAACACATCATTCAATAAGTCTCTCGGGCCTGACTAATAAAACAACCAACTTTTAGGCAAAATTGAACTTTATATTTATCAAGATACTTATCTTCTAGAGTCATACATTATGCCCGGCACGCTTCTAATTTTCTTAATACCTTTTTTGTAGACTTTTACTGGTTGTTGCCCACTCAGTTGACGATCTTTTTTTTATTCAGGCATGTAGTAATGGATCTATATTTCATCTATTGTCTCATATCTACGTAAAAATACCGTTTATTTCGTGTTAACAGATCCAAAAAGTGCTCTGAATTGCCGCTGCATTGTTGTCTTTAATTGACAGTGAGCAAAAGCGGTACCCACTTTGAACATAGCTTCCTCATTGACAAATGATGATGCAAAATAGTGAATATACAGACTTCTGATACCTTTAAATCCTCTGCTATGTCACGCAACGTCAATTTACAATCGGTTAAAACAATTTTATGGACTTTTTAATATTTTTTGAAACAACTGCAGAGTATGTACGACCTGAGCATTCAGCTTCGTTTGTAGGTGCTCGACCACGTTTATGTCTGCATACCACCTCTTAACAGTTATTGGCGACGGAGCAGAATCTTTATAACAGTTATCAAGCCACTAGTTTGCTCGAAACGTGTTTTTCCGTATCAAAAAACAATGTTTGATGAATACATGAAGTTTTTTTTTCATCCACACACATGGTTTCTAAGCAAACAAAAGGTGTTTCACTAAAACAACACTAACTTTTTAGCTAAACAAGATATTATCACGAAATTTTAACACGTGTCGTTTGAAAGTTAGTACTACTAGGTTAGGCTTAAGAAAGGTAGAAGGTAGCGCCATATATATGTTATGCCCTGGACTTCTTGAATGATGTGTTATTAATTTATAAAACAGTGTGTGTATTTACTTTTTAAAAAATATTATGCAGTGTTTATGAATTTAAAACTTTTTTATGCAATTTTTGCTAAATGTTTTGTTATTAAGTATTGATCCGACAGTATATATACTGGGTGTCCCCAAATGCCATGTACAAACTTGTTAGAGAGATTGAGAACATCCTAAGAATCCATAATTACATAGGAAAGCATGGGCAGAAACACAACCCTAACGAGATAAAGAGACACTGAGACAGTAAGCCCACAAAACAGATTGTAGTGTAAAACGCTTTATGACACACACAAAAAAAACAATATTAAATAAAAAAAATATGGCATAAAGCATCACAGAAGATGTTCAGAATTGTGCCCATTGGCATGTATACACACACGACTCAGACGTGACATAGATTGGTGGACATGTTAGAAAATACTGGTACTACCAGGTCCATTTGAGAGTTTACGTGTGTGTCATACACACAGCTCTTCATGACACCCCAGAGAAAAAATTAGAGGAGATAATCTGGGAGGCTAAGCTATAGGACCACCACGCCTAATCCACCTGTTTGGAAATGTCCGGTCCGAATGGTAAAGTACAGACCTTCCATAGTGAGATGGTGCCCCGTCCTGTGGAAACCACATGTGGCGCAAAACAAGTTCCGGGACATCGATACGCAGTTCCGGAACTTCCTCCTGTAAAAATACGAGACACTTGCCAGTGTCCAGTCGAGGTGTAAGGTGTGTGGTCCAAGTAAACTGTCCCCCACGATACTCCACCACTCATTAACAGTGAGGCGTTGTTGTGAGGGACGTGGTTGGATGTGTTGTTTATCGAAGCCCCAATTCTGCTCGTTGTGCGTGTTGAACTCCCCTTAATGTGAAAAGGTTGCTTCATCACATAACAATATAAACTGGCAAAGCGCACTTTAGTTAAAAAATTACAGTTCAAACGTGACACGTCGTGGGGATCATCTAGCTGTAATAACTGTCCTCTCTGTACATGAAACAGATGTAAGGCTTTTCCCTGCAGTACACGATGGACAATTGTTCGAGTGCTTCCGGTAGCTACTGCAAGCCCCCGTACACCGGTACCGGGCACACCAAAACATCACTTGTCCCCAACATGCAACACATCTTCAAATATAGGTGTTAATGCTGTTCGCGGCCTCACAATACCTTTAATCATGGCTCTGAAAGGTCCATGTCCCGCCAGGTTCTGATACACCTAAGAGATCGTTTGACAATTTTGTTGATGCCTCGGTGGATATCTTTCACCATACAACTGAATGGCAGCAAGTTCAATTTCGTTGGCTAAGCGGTATATGAAGCGAATATCCCCTAACTTTCGTACAGTGGGTCATGTTCACTGCACACTATCCGTATCTGAAATGAGGAAACCACACGTACCGACCTTGCGAACTCGCTTACAGCGTCATCTATCGCTTTCTACCCATGTTTTCCTATGTAATTATAGCTCTTCACGGTGTTTTCTACGTCTACTCCAAGTTTGTACACGGCATCCGGTGACACCCTGTATATATATATATATAGTAAGACCTCGCTTAACGCTGTCTCGTTTAGTGCTGTTTCAATTTAAAGCTCTTTTATTTGAATTGTGGGATTCCCCAAAATTACACACAGCGGTAGGCTTCCCGATGTCCGAAGCAGTTTATCTGTGTTTCTTCTTTCCAGTGGTCTTATAGGAACGTATTTTTATTGTTTCAAACATTTGTTAACGCTATTGTAAGTATAAATTTATATTATATAACGATTGCTATAGTGACAAAAATTATGGTTTTTAGTTTTTATCATGGGTGATAGTAAAAAAAAATAATAAAGCAGCAAGAAAGAGCAGGAGCGAACTTTGACAGGAATTCAAAGGCAAGACGGGGCGTTATGAATGCCTTCCACTTAACAACAACTTCTTACAGATCGCAAAAGGAAAACGCAAATTACATTAGATGCCTTCTTGATAAAAAGGCAGAAAATTGGAAATACAAAAGATACTGTATGATTTGAAACGTAAACATACTGACTTAGAATTTTATTTATTTTTCTATGTTTATTCATTTATTATGTATCTATATTTGAAAGAAATCCATTTTTTATTGTTATAAAACACATAATTAATAAATTTTATGATAAAATACCGTTCCAATTTTCTACCCATCTTTCCCTAACCCCATTATTTACATGATAAGATAACCTCGTTTAACGCTGTTTCATAATACGCTCTACTTTGATGGAACGTATAACCCGCGTTAAGCGGGGTCTTATTGTATATATATATATATATATATATATGAGTGTGTGTGTGTATGTGTGTAACGTCGTTGGCTGGTGTGGGTTGTTTCTGAATAAGCGGAGAACTTTTGATTGTATTTTAATCTTTTTTATTTCCATATGAAACATCAAAGGCGTTACGACAACACATAAGCATACTTTCACACAAAGACATAAAGGCTAAAAGAGCTGCAGCTATTTACACATATTCAAGACGACGAGTTGGAGACAAAAACAGTGCCGACTACATGGTGAAAAAAACAGACAAAGAGAAGATCGCAAAAGGTATTCGCTATATATACCGGCAGTGACAATAGCGTAACTGCTTTGTAATAAGAGCTCAGATTGGTTAAAATGGGTGGGAGACAGGAATTTCGGATACTAGTTGATTATGATTAAAATTAAAGCGTTAGTTTTGAAGTAAAGAATTAAAGCTTGTTTGAATATTATTAAAAAGAGTTAATTAAAAGAATGACAGAGGGAATTAGTACGTATATATATATACAATACAAGAAAAAAAATTAAAAAAACATAAATTGAAGCTGGATATTTATCATTGAATTGTGTTTTAATATATTTTAGACAATACCCCTTTTATAGCAGGACACACCTAAAAGATGAAAATTTATTGGGGGAGTTTTTAATTAATATTAGATTTACTACCATTAAAATTACATATGTATTGCCTTTATTTGTATTTTGATGCGCAATATCAATTGGAACAAAAGTAATGTCTCCAAAAAATCCTCGAAATAAATTACAATAACTCATTACATATTCTGCAATATGATATGAAGAAGTATAGGGAATTCACATTCATCTTTATATATTTTATATCATTAAAAAAAATTACAAAATTGATTCGGAAAATGAATTTTTTATTTAGTGGGACTGTGATGTATGATGTAAAGAAAAATTTGTAAGCATATTCAAAAATCATTTGAACTTGATTGACCTTAATATTTTTCAGAAGTAATAAAATAGATCTATCTATGTATTCAGTGCAAAAACTTTTATTCGTGTTATTTTTGAGGAGTTTTAAAATTTAGGAGTTGAACATGACAGATATTGATTTGGAAGATTTGTAGGGACATCTTTACTACTATTTTCTTCAATTTTACTGTCTTTATATTTTTCTAAGTTCAAAGAAGATTTAGGACTGCTAAGAGGATTATAAGATTTTAAGAACATCTGGAGTTAAAGAAAAACATCAACACATTAAGCTGTTAGTTTAAGGGCAATTTAAGTGACTTAATTCAGACCGCAAAAACAGACTAAATGTTTACTCCTAATTGTATTTGTAGTAAAAAAAAAAAAAAAAACTAATTTTTTTCACTCGGCAAAAAAAGAAAAAAGAAAAAAAAGAAAAAGAAAAAAAGAAAAATAATAATAATAATAAAATAAAAAAATAAAAATAAATGCTGCAAAATATTGAGAAATAATATCTACAGGGGGGGGGTAAGATAAATGGGTTCTGTTTAACTGAATATAATGTGAAAACATTGAAACACCCGATTTTAACAACATACCTTTCAAATAGGTTGAAAATTGGTACCTTAGTCTTCGAGAACACGGAAGCCATTTCATTGGTGGAGCCATCTAGTGGCACCTCCCGCAACCATATTTTACGCTTGAATAAATTCAATCATAAAAATATTGCCATTATTAATTATGCCGAGAGAACTAGAGCAAAATTGATACTCAAGGGATCTTTCACATGCCGCACAATCGTATGACAAGAGTGCTTACGATTTTCGCATCCAGAAAATCTATCGACTTCAACCGGGATCAAACCCGCATCCTTGGGCTTACGAGGTGGGCCCACTGGCTCTCAGCCACCGAGTCTACAATTTTGCGCAATTTCATAGCAAGAAAAAATTATAAACGATAGACATTAAAAAAGGATAAGATGATACATCGTACACTAAAACAAGGACAAATACTAACTTGCTTATAGTAAAAATAGCGATATATTTAGTGTTACAATGGATTTTATATCTTTTATGGTGTTTTAAAACAATGTTGAGGAGATTTTAAGGTGTATGGTAGGGATGGGGCGATCTGAGATCAATGAATCGAACAATCGATTTTTCGGGCAAAAAAATGGATTTTAAATCGATATGTAGCATTGAATCGATTCAGTGAATCGGCATTTGATCCTAGATAATCGACATTCAATTTTTTTTTCCGTTTTCGTAAAAACCATAAAAAACGAAGAATTTAAGCACTGTTTATTGCAGGCATTTGTGCACATAAAGTATAATCCTATACTTTACTGGCAAGAGTAAAAAAAAAAACTCTATCATCACATTCACTCAATAGCTATGATCTATATGAGTATCGTGGGATCCTTGTGAACGCCTTTTTTCGATAGCCGGCAACATTCCAAGTGATGAGCGGAACCACTTGGATCCCATTAGACTTGAGAGACTGTTGTTTTTAAAAAGTTTAGATGTTAGGCATTGGGAACTATTAGGTATATAATCTATTTTCTAAACTTTTTAATGAAACAAATACATTTAGAAAATAAATGTCTTCTTTTATACCTGATACTTTGATATAGTAATAAAAATAATTCTAACTGTTGAATTTTCTGAACTAAAAAAATCCCCTGATTTTATTGATAAGAGATAGTTTATTATGGTATTTTTCCTGTTTTTTATAAAAAACGGATTTATATATTTACATTGTAAATGAAGACTTGAAAAAAAATCGATTTTTAGAAATCGATCTTTTAGATCTCGATTTTTTTGTGAATCGATTCATCAGGTTAGAATTCGAATCGATTCAAAAATCGATCTTTTTCGGAAAGAATCGCCACCCCTAGTGTATGGGAGAACTAAGTACGTAATTTAAACACTTGCACATAAAAAACATCCTCCTCTAAATGTATAGCCCATACGTAACAATACGCTTAAGTAATCGACGCTAAAAATTAAATTTATGTACATTTATACCCGACATTGTGGACCTCCCATATTTTGAACACCCCTCCTCGTCTCCCAACGCATGTCTGAGTGATTTAAGGGCTTCACAATAATCCTAAGACTTCCTCTTCTATAAGGATTGCCAAATGAAAAGTTGATGCATGCAATTGCGTCAGAATGATTGCAGCTATATCAGCGCCACTGAACTTGAATATAAAGGGAAGTAGTAGGTATATATTGCATACGATGTGTAATAATGAAATCTGCTTGTGGTAAAGGATTTAGATCAGCGTTTCTCAAACTGTGGGTTACGCCTCTTAGGGGGGCGTAATAACCTTACAAGGGGGGGCGAGCATTTCGAAAATAAAAGATTAAAAAAAATTGCAAATTTACTGAAAGGAGGCAAAACAAAATATTTCTGACATAATAAAAATAAAATACATATTTGCACTGATATAAGATATTTATAAATACACCAGTACTGCACAATTTATTTGATATTTAATTTATCAATGCTAAGTTGAGAACAAAATTGATAATTACAAGTGATTTCCATGGCTTGTCATATACAAAGTTTAACATTTTTCTTGATAATTTGAATGGTCTATACTAAAATCATATTGTAGCCTTACGTCAAATACATTATTATTGAATTCAAACATTGTGCTTGTATGGAGGAGGGTGCAATGAAAATTAAGATTGAAAATTCGGTCACAAGTATTGAAAGTTTGAGAAACACTGATTTAGATGAAAAGTAAAGTTGTGCTATTCATGGATGTGTCCATACGCAGTAGTTCATTTTCTGATTGCGGAAGGTGAGCTGGATGTGGGGGCCTAGCAGAAAATAGGGGCAGTCTATAGCAAGCACTGTTTATTACAAACAATAGGTGAAACAGTTTTCTTAAAAGGCGGCAAATGGTATCAGATCTCCATGACAGGGCCGGCCCAAACGTTTCCCATAAAAGACAGAAAACCTGGAAAAAACTTTTGTTGAAAAGTGTTGGAACACCCACTGTACAGTCCAGATTCGTCTCCGTCACCTTCCACACTTAATTAGTCTTAAGAGAGCATTATGTTTCCATTCGGACGATGAGGGGAAGGAAGCTCTGTAGGATTTACTCGAAAATCAACCAACATTAAATTAGATACCTTAGCGACCCCTCGCCACCCCCACCCTTAGAAATGGCACGGGTGACTTCCTGTTTAAGAACCATTAAATAATGAATACTTTGTAAAACAACTAATAAATAGCAAAATATTACTACTCTAATCCTATTACACTGATATCAAATATAAGATATTGCGGAATAAGAAGACACGAGCGTTCTTTCTTTTTACAGTAAGAGAGTCAATAATAGTTACAGTCGGAACCCGATTTGTCGAACCCCTATTTAACGAATTTTTTTTCTTTACCCGATTAAAATGAAAGAAAAAACCCCAATTTAACGAATAAAAAACCCAGAATGAACTAATTTTCTCAGAAGCTAGAAAAAAATATTAGTTTGTATAAGAAAAATTCGATATATATATTTTTTTTCAAATGACACATCTTTTTTGCCTCGAAAAGAAATAGATACACCTTGTGAACAGCAAATTTGAACGAGAAAAGGTCAACACCATTATTAGACTTTAGAGATGCAGAAGAATCATGAGTGAAACATATCGTGTGAGTCTTGCGTAGGACAGGAAATTCCTTTCTTTTCCCATTCCATTCCACAATGTAGGGGAATATTTTAACGATTATGTAACACACACACATTTGAAGACGGACTACCTATCTGTGCAACTTAAGTTCAGGAAACTGTTGATTTGTCAGAGCCAATGACTAGCGAATCTGCTGTGCAGAAACTGATAACAAAACT
Source organism: Trichonephila inaurata madagascariensis (assembly GCA_019973955.1). Classification (NCBI taxonomy): domain Eukaryota; kingdom Metazoa; phylum Arthropoda; class Arachnida; order Araneae; family Nephilidae; genus Trichonephila; species Trichonephila inaurata. The sequence goes on along the minus strand of BMAV01004477.1, from coordinate 171,858 downwards.
CTTATAAAAACTGTCTTAGGCAGCAGGACGAAAATGTCTGTATTTTCTACTCTGCTTAAGGTCGAAAAAGAACTCTTTCCAATCAGGAATGAAAAAAAAAATGATTTTCAAACATCTATTAGTCAGTATTTTAAAATTTCCAATTAACTGGTGTGTAATAATACACTAATCGTATATTTAACTATTGAATAAAAAGAATAGAATTTCTAACTGTGGATATTTTTTGTGTAGTTAATAATTATAGAATTTCCAAAACGTAAATGCAACCAATTAGCATTTTGTTCGAACTCCAATATAACTAAGGTGACCATTTTTTTTACAATGAAAAGGAAGGCGAAAAATTTAAGAAAAAATTACTATTTAAATATATGAAACGTTTTATTAATTCAAAAAAAAAAAAAAAAAAAAAACGCGAATCACGCTCACATTCCTTTTAATTATTATCTTAAACGAGTATTTTTCCATTGAATGAATTTTTTTTTCAACATATCATTTTTTTTAATATATCGGAAAGTTCGGGCAAAAAATATCCTTCATACTGAATTTTATGGTAAGCACTGTAGCTAAAATATTAACATTCAATTTTTATTTCTCACTAGTCACTTCACAAAAATCATTACGAACAGTAAAAAACTATTTCAACTGCTGCATTAGTTCCAGGGCAGCACAACGTAAATTCAACAAGAATAATTACATTTCTATATGGAATGTGTTCATTTTTGAAATGGTTTAAGTAATTTCATCCATCTTTTACCAATTTCCCAGCATGTTGATTTTCCAATTGTTCTAATTTATTATAATTTAAATATACATTTAACCTTCTTTCTACTTCAAACAGACAATTGCCATCGATTTTATTATCAGGTATTTCGTTCGATAAAAACTCAACGAAATTTTCTATATCTGCCCAATTAACATGTGGCAAAATCAAAAAATACCGTTGAAAACTGTTACTTCCTGGTATATTTGTTTCAGACCATTCTTCAACATTTTGGAAAGATGTTTGGTTCATCTCTGAAAACAGAGATAACAGATCAGTTTTAAAATATTGAAAAGGAGGACATGTTGGAGGACACTTTTAGAGGAAGGACAGAACCTATAAAAGGAGGTCTGTTCTTTTCTAAAGGAGGACGGGTGGTTGTGTGTTATATTATAACCAATAAAATGCCGATTTAACGAACAAAATGTTCGGTCTAAATGAATTCGTTGAATCGGGATGCTACTATATTTAATAGGAACTTATCACAAGTTCAATGATGCATTTTCAGGTACGTACTCGATGTTTTCTAAAAATATAACTATTTCTTTATAATTAATTCATTTAAATTTACAGTTCACGTTTAAAAATAGTAAAGGAATTTCATTTCTTATCTTACTAACACCAAAAAGAAATCGGTTTACTTTTACTTTATAATTTAATTGAAGAACTCTCTAAAAAATTAAAATAGATATCACGATATTATCAAAATCTTTCGACAATTTCTCTCTTTGACATTTCGAAAACGGTTACAAATTAAAAGGCGACTCTTCCGACGTTTCGAATTAATCGTAAAAAGAAATTAGATTATGGCAGTGTCGTAAAAGTGCAAACATTTCATTATATTTACATTGTTTCTTTTTTTTCAGCAAAAAGTCGAAGAATTTAACAAACTAACTTCTTTACATAAAAAACAAATTAGTTTTTATAAAAGGTATTCTTCAAACGTTTTGAAAAACTCATTTAATAAGAACTAATAATTTAATACAAAGTGTAACATTTCATAAAATAAAGACTACATATTATTGCGGTTATGTCTGTATTTAATCTTGTACTAAATTCAAAAAATTCCACTATGAATCACTGTTAAAGCCATTCATCTCACAATGTTTAATTTAGGAAAGTATATACGCTGGAAGAGAGAGAAAATAAAAACTATGGTGCTTAAAAACTGGGTCAAATGTCTATCATGGACTAGACAGAAATATAATACTCATTCTGTTGAGCTAAGAAAACAAGTCAGTTCTGTTTCTCGATTCTTCATATTCCATCCGCCAAATCCATAGAAACTATTTTATGAGGTTTAAAAGTATTTATTTTATAAGAGAATACTTGCTACTCCCCGTCTGCATCGCTGGCATTTCCTGGCGTTTTAAGACATATATGTACATGTACATATTTTAGATTATTCTTTTTTTAAGTCCGGGTCTTATAATCCTTCGATTATACCGAAAAATATTCTTGTAGCACACTCTTTTAAATTTAAGAAACACAGGGCATGAATTTTTAAAACATATATATTATTTACGCTTCTGTAGCCCTTCCCTCCCCCCTTGATGTCAATTTTCGTAAAACCCGTTCTTTGTCTATTTCTACACAACAGAATATATATGTTTACATCACATTAAAAATCTGTACATCTAATAATCCCAAAACAGGAATTTTTTATCCGTAACGCCCATTTAATCCCTCCCTTGGGATTCGATTTCCTTAAAACCCGTTTTAACACATATGTACTCAACAAAAAAAGCATGCTTACCGAATTTCAAGATTTTTAGTCGTTTTAATTAGGGGTATTTTTTTTACCTATAACGCCTTTACAAAACTCTTTAAGGGTAAATTTTCGAAAAACCCGTTCTGAGCGGATATCTACATTCATCTATAGCAGTGATTCCCTAAGTTGTCTATATAGACCCCCCAAGGGTCTATGACGACAAGCAAGGAGTCCATGTCTGCAAAAAAATAATTTGGGGGTCCATGAGGTATTAAATAGGGGTCTACGGTAGTGGCTCTCATTAAACCAGATCTTGACTTTAATTTTAAAATGAAATTTAATCAAGTGGAAACCAGACATAACTATTTAACAGATTTATTTTCTAAATTTAAGGAGGCTAATTTGCAATTATACAAGGCGACAGCATAAATTTTATTTGAACAATGACCACATTAATTCTTGCCAGAATTAAGCTAAAAAAGTATAATTTTGGACTTTTCAAATGTTCCCAGTTTCTCAATTGTCACACACAATCTGCTAGGAAAACGACATTTTAAACCTACGTTCAACATTTAGTGCCCTTTTTTTTTTTAATTTTTTGAAACTAGGTTTGAGAATGTTTTGACTACCGTAATACCACAGTAGGCAATGAATTAATATGTGGTCACTTTTTAGAAAAAGAAAGATTTCAGATAACAAGAATTAGGCACTAACGAAGATCTTAAAGTAAAGTTTAATTAAAAGTTAATTAATTAACATGTGATTTCTTAAGTTTTAAAAACACTATACTTCACTACAGTTACATTTCTAAGTGTATTAAAGTAAGTAGCTTTGTACCTGCGGTCAAAAACACATTTAAGTTGATGAATTTGCAAAAATTTAATATTATATAAGTAGGGGTCTACCCCAATCCGAAAAACCTGTCAAGGAGCCTATGAGGCAAAAATGTTTGGGAACCTCTGATCTATAGGAATATTCCTGCCAAATTTCAAGACTGCAGATTTAATAGCTCTGGAGATCTCTTGACAAAAGAGTCATTTTTCTCTTATGTATGTACCAGGTACACCACAAAAGTTCCATTAAATTGGAAAAATTAATAAAAAAAAGTTTTCTCGGTGGACTGATTCTAAATATTAGCTTTGAGGAACTACACGTACGCTATTGGTGGCGGACATCATTGAAGTTGAATAGCCATATTTTAAATAGAAAAATGGGACTGCATTTAAATAAGAAAGAAGCAACGTTTTTTTCCCCTTTTGAATAAATACAATAGTGAATAAAATGCACTATCAACATCTTAATTTTTAGACATAAACTCATATTACTGCAGAATAATTTCGTATGACGAAAAGTCAAACGCTGAAAAAAGTTGATTAAATTATTAGTACAAATTATTGCACAAAAAAATTCTTGACTAAATCAAGATCATTCTCAAAACAGATAGACATTTTATTTTTGTTATTCGTTGCTATAGATCTATCATTTGCCAAATTTGATTAAATTAATTAGTGGAAAAATATTTGGAAAGCGATGTGCCCTTTGTGTCGTCCAAGTCAATTGACTTTGGAAATAAATTAAAAGGTTCATCAGCAGTATCCCTCGTGTTCAAATGAGCCGCTAATTAACAATCAGTCAATCAATAGTGAACAAGAATTAGGAGATGAGGCTAAAAAAATTATATTTAATAATCTGTGTTGAAAGATGTTATACATCTTAAAATGAACTAAAATTATCAATTAAAAAAAAGTCGAGTGAAACCCTATAATTAGTGATCGTTAATGATTAATTCTAAAAGTCAACTTTTGCATTTTTCTCAGTAATTGGAACGGTAGACTCAGAATATCTTCTTTAAAATATTATCAAATTATCTAAGATTGTTTGAGATTCATAATGTTGTGTTAAGAAACCTTTATCCTTTTGATTCGTTGAAAAATTCGACTGATTAAATATTGCCTCTACATAATACCTATACTTTAGCAGGGCAGAGTTTGTGTCAGCAGATCCTCATAAATGTATTGGAGAACTGGTTAAAGATGATTAAAAGAACAATAAAGGTAAAATCATTTGCTAATAAATAGAAAGTAAAGAATTCGTTACTCAAATGCAATTCTAATCTTATACACACGTTCATTTATCCATACGTAATAAAAAATTTACGTTGTAAAAATTTTTTTAAAAAATTAGTTGCAAAAACAACTAATGTAGTGTAATAAATGTAATATACCAATTTATTTATCTTGGCACATTAAATTAATTAGTAATAATTCCTGTTCAATCAATGTTTTTTTTAATATTTAAAGCAATGCTTATACATGTTTCATATTAGAGAAATTTCAAACAAATCTTATTTTGAAAAATGCATGCCGATTTAGTGTTTACAGAAACTTAGACGAAAGTTCTAAAATGTAAATTTTATGCTAAAAATTAAATATCTGTTGGTTTAGGGGAAAGGGTAGGGTTGTTGTACGTCAAAACATCGTTGAGTACTCCGCTATTGATTTCCTGATGAACATCCACACTAAACATTTTCATGAGCGATAAAATATAATCCCTCTGTATCTTTCCCATAGTCGTGATAAATCGAGCTTACGAGCTGAAAATTGCAGTCTTTGTTCCCTATCTCAATTATATTCACGATATTTTTACAGTTATTCGAAACTTGTTAAAAGCATTTAATTAATTCAATATTAACTCGAATTAATCTTCACAATTTATGAAAATAATCGTATGAACTTTTTTTCCGTGTGTTCAGACTTATTGTCCGTACTTGGACTGAAGTCTGAAAAATTCATTTAGAAATTCTTGATGTGAAATTTTCTGTGTGTGTGTGTTTTTAGTATGATCCTTTTTTTTCAACCAATAATTTATACATGTTTTCATTACATTTTGTGTTTAAAAATTATTGCTGCTTGTTGCCGATGTGAGGATTTCGGAAGCTGCAACGTAAGAACTGCAATTTTTTTTTTAAAAAAAATTAAATTAAACTTTGTACATCATCAATTAACATGTTCTGTTTTTCTTTGAATGTCTAAAAACTGAACGGAGGGGACAAAAAGAAATTTATGTGATGGAGGAGAGAAGTGAAGAAATTTCGAAAAAGAGAATTTTAAAGACATAAATATAGAAATCACCAAGAATTGTTGAGGCCCGAAAGGAAAAAAGAAATTTCTCTTAGGGAAAGAAAAGGACAACTTTTACACTCGAAATAGCCTTTGCATTGCTGATTTATGGAGCGAATTAGCGATAATTGTTAGCTTTTGAGCTCTAGGATCAAAATAAGATGTGATATTCTGTTATGGATGACACAAATAATTGTACAATAAATCATTATATATTTAGAAATTAAATAAATTAAATTGTGTAATAAAATGTGTGTGTCGTTAAATGATAAGTGAAATATTTTTTTATTTGAATTCTGAAGTCCACTGGAATTTTTTTTATAAATAAATTCTTGTTTGAAAGCCTCTTATATGCAAATTTTATTTATTTTGAAGGCAATTTTAAATGTTCCCCTTACACTATCCAACATACTTCGAAACTAAAAAATTATTTGCATTTACATTTCTTATAAATACATTTATATCACTTAATAAATAAAATAAGTAACAAATTAAAACTAGTGTAGCAATTTATTGGTTTTCTTATTCCTATCAGTGTTAGTTAATTATTTAATACATTAGTTTTAAGTTCCCCCCCCCACTCTTTGAAAGCTATAAGTAACTTAAAATAGTATGCAATAGCTTTAAATAGCATCGAATGTTAATTTGTGAAAGATCATTAAAATAAGGAGAATTTTTACTGAACTACTTATTTTAAAAATAAATCTATCAAATTTTAAAAAAAACTATGCATTTTGAGTTTTTTTTTTCTTTAGCTGTTTATTTACTGCTTTCTTGTACTTAAGAAACAGAGAAATCTCGAATATTTTATTTTAAACATTTGAATATTTAAAAGTTTAATAAAAAAATT
>BMAV01004477.1:145468-165018 GCA_019973955.1 Trichonephila inaurata madagascariensis | reverse complement strand
CGCTGCCCTACACGGCGGGTCTTTAGTGGTACGGGGCTCGAACTCATGACATGCCTGCCATGGTCCGATACCTAAACCACTGGGCTACCGCAGCCCCCGAACGTAGTTGGATACCTTAAGCTAATTATAAATGTATCAGTATAGCACAATGTATTTCATAAGTGTATTTTATCAGTGTAAATGTGTATTTTATTTTTTATTGTGTCAAAATGTATTACGTTTGATTACTTTCAGTAAATCGGTATTTAATTTAAATAACCTTTTGTTTTCGATTTTTAAATATTTCGATTCTTTTTTTTATATCTCAAAGTTTCAATTTTTGCGACCCAATATTCAATCACAATTTTCATCGAGCTTCCCCCAACCCTCCTTACAAATACAATGTATTGAATTCAGTAATACTATGTTCTAACGCTAAGGCTACAATACTATTTATACCTCTTAAGTGCCACCGGCGTTTATAAACATCTAGCTCAGCAAAAATATTAATTGCTCCTGACGTATATATACGTCTTTCCGAAGTATAATCTTTTCTGTGTACTGCTATCAATAAAAAATATTCCATAGGCTTTGGAATGCAATAAAAGAACCTTGACCATGTTTGCGATGGATTTACATATTTTAGAGGATTTGTGTGTGTGCTTATTTATTCCTATGGGCGCCCCCCCCCCAATACATCAAATACGAGCTTATACGTGGAAAATGGTGGCACAGGGGAGCAAATTGCATAACTTTTTATCAGCCGTTAAAGCATCCGACTACGTTCGGAACTGTGATTTTAGAAAAGAGCATAAATGGATAATTTTCATGATATTTAGTGTCACTTAGATTAGAATACATGTATAAGATTGTTTTAAGGACATTTTGAAAATAAACATTATTTAAATACAATATTTCTACAAAAAATGAATTTAGAATAACCTTTTTTCAAAATGTTCTCTTTTTGTGAAAAGTGCTTCTATTATAATAATATTTTGCCTGTATATAGCTCAGACCTCTGTACAGAGGCTCAACTATGATTTTTGAAACATTCACATTATTTTTTAGATTTACAACCTCTTGAAATAATGATCGGCATTTTTTTCTTAAAATTTCTCTTCTCTGTTGTCGTAAAACATGGATAAACCCACTTCTAAGTTATATATTTCAAAAATTCTAGTTGATTTTCTGCACAGAGGTCTGAGCTATATACAGGCAAAATATTATTATAATGGAAGCATTTTTCACAAAAGCAGAACATTTTGAAAAAAGGTTATTCTAAGTTAATTTTTTGCCGAAATATTGTATTTAAATAATTTTTTTTAAAAAAAATGTGTCCTTAAAACAATTTTATACACGTATTCTCTAATCTATATGACACTAAATATCATGAAAATCATCCATTTATGCGCTTTTGCAAAATCACGGTTCTGAACGTAGTCGGATACCTTAAGGGAACCGTATAGAAAGAATATTATAAACCGTATAAATTATTAAGATAAGTGTTAATTTTTGTTTATAATTTTATATATTTCAAGCCTGTGGGGTCACTGGTAATTATTAAACTTGTCCTTAACTTAGTATTGTTAAATCAATTATAAATGTATCAGTACTGCCCAATGTATTTAATATGTGTATTATATCGGTGTAAATGTGTATTTTTTTCTTATTGTATCGGAATGTATTACGTTTGATTACTTTCAGTAAATTAATAATTTTCTTAAATGACGTTTTGTTTTTGATTTTTATATGCTCGTGCCTTCCACGTAGGACTATCAAGGTCCCTTAGGGGGCACAGTTTCAGAAACAATTTGCTAGGACTTAGATATCAGTAATATACGTGCATGTGTGTTTATTCCTACAACATCATAAAATACCCAGTGAAACGGGTGGGTAACTGTTAGAATATTGATAAAAAAGTGTATTATATTATTTAAAATTAACTGTACAGTACTTATACGAGTGTACTACTCATTTTCTCTCTAATACTGCATTCCAGTATTATCGAAAGACTACCTTATATTCAACAAGTTTTGTTATCGTGAAATCAATTTATCGCTGTTTGTCAAATTTTACAGACACGCTATCCAGCAATAGGAAGAATATCACAATCGCTCACATCAGCACGCCACTTAAATTAACCTGCAGTAACGAGTTCCTAATATTCTCGTGTTGATCGATAGAAGGAAGTAATTTAATTCAACATAGTGATAACTAAGTAGTTACTAAAATTAATGTCTTGTAGATGTCAGGCAGTCTTAAGTAGATTCCTCGGCGTTTGCTTATGAAAATTGTTAATTATTCAAAATCAAGATAACTTTTACTCTCGCTGATTTTCTCCAGAACTGTACAGTTTAATTAGGTAGGAATTGAGAAATTAGGTCTACAGGGTGGTCCTGAATTCATGGTACAAACTTCAAAGGTAGATACAGGACATAATTACAATCATTTATTGTGCAGGAATGTATGAGAACAAATGACGCGTTGAGGCGCAAACAAGAAAAGAAAAGAAAGAAAGGACATTTTCCTGCGGCAAATCTCCCAAGAATTCACCATATCATCCCACTATTTAAATGTTAGTGTTTGTTTATTTTAATTAATTCTTTTGTGTTAAATGGGAATTTTCAAAAAAGTCGTCTATTGTCTAAGAGAAAAAAGTGCAGCTATTAAGAAATTCGTTTAAAAACAAAACTAAACTCAGTAGCTCAACAGCCCATAAAGGCCAAGGCCTACCATGCATATCTCACTTTTCGCGACTTTGGACACAGAGGGGCATGGGCAGATGTTCCGTTCAGGATATCAGTCTGACTTAAAAATGTACGCTAATAAAGCATTTTTTCGAGGCAAAAGAAAACACTCACAATTTTATGAAGTTTAGGGGGAAAAATTTCATCACAAATATTTAGACGAGGTATAAGAAACAGGAATTCAGAGAAAGCGTGTTCGCGAACATTTTTACAAAAATCATATACCTAAGAAAAAGTATCGATGATAATCAATTATTTATGTGTTATACATTTCTGTGCACTCATAGACAAATTTAAATATCATGCGGTGTCAGTGACATACGGCTAAGGATATGGACGAAACAATGAATATAATTGTCGACGACCTAATCCTGATCCTACACCGTCGTGAGTCTTTTCTAGTTTAAGATTTGAGAATGTAAGATAAGTTTAAATGTAGTTTTTTACTACTTATTTATTTAACATTAGAAATAGACAAAAACACGCTATTTAAGGAAGTCTATAAAAGGTATAGTTTGAATAAAGAGTAATAAAAGAGCACCAAAAAAATTTTTCCTTGCACAAAAATTTTGAACAGGGTGATTCATTAAGAAACATACAGTTTCAATGCAATATAAATCAGGAATATTGTAAGATATTACATGTTACTATCTGCAACAAAATTGTATCGGGTTATTTTAAATTTTGTTACAAATAATCACATATATTCTATATGTGAAACTTTAGTCACAAGACAAACATCCCTATCTCTGAGAACAGCGGTCATATTGAATGTGGTCAAACTCCACGCTGACCATCTGAAAAATATTAAACTTAAAATATGTCTGTTATTTTGGATGTGTTGCTATTTTTAGTAACATTTTTGCATTTACAGAGGCATAAATACCCCTATTTGGAACTAAATGTTTTTTACACGGATTCCTACTTCCCATGTCATTTGTTTCCATACCAAGTTTGGTACAATAATTTCTTTTTTTAGATCGAGCTACAGGTGGCTGTGAATAGAGTCAATTAAAAAAAATCAGCGTATGCTTAAAGAAATCTTTATCAACTTATTAATTCCTTAAACTGACTTTCTCTTTTAGGTTTTCTGGTATTATTAATCCCTGTTATAAATTATAAATTTTAATATCATATTATAAAATATGAAAAAAGTATCAATAAGTACGATAAATGTTTAAACTCTAACTTACCGATACGTATATGGTTAATAAGGAAGTATAATACACCTCTATCTCTTTAATCCATTTCTTTCTTTCTCTTCTTTAATTCATCTCTAGAATTAATAAGATCATATTGCGTTTATTTCAATGAAAATCACCTCCAAATTTAAAAACTGCAGTAAAGTTATCAAAATGTATTTTTATTATTAAATACAAAAATTAAAAATACTGAAAAGTATTGAATAATAAAACAATTTAAATATATATTCATTTCATTCTAAAAAGGCTTGCCAAATCTTAAGTCGAGGGAAGATATGAAAATCACTTGATGCTAAATTCGGGCTGTACGGCATGTGATCAAACACATCCTATTTAAGAGCTTTAGTATCTGCTGTATTACAGAAGCATTGGGAGAACACAGATTATCATGAACTACAACAACTAGTGAAATTAACACTCCTCTTCTTACGTTTTAAAAGATTTTTCACAGTCGCCGAAATGTGAGACAAACGCACTATTTATAGTACCTGGCATGCATTGGTTTTACTGCTAACATGGATATTTGTCCCAAGGAATGTTGTCCCTTGGTGACACAAATTGTCTAGATTTTTTCAGTGAATTTCTGCTGCACTATTATTCCCGCTTGAAGAAAGTAAGCCAGTTGCGTAATGAGCGCATCTCGCTTTTTGCAGAAATATCACTTGTATAAATCGTATTTACATGTCTTCATCTCAGCTCATACTGAAGAGCCAGTCATTAGAAACAGAAATAATGGTTAGATTAATTCTGATTAATTTTTTTTTATTAGTAAAAATATATCAGAATTTTTATGAATTTTGTGAAAGTAACAAGTTCCTTGTCAAGTTATCCTTTTTGAAGTGTATCATTTGCAAAATAATGAAAATGGATGTTTTATCATGTTGAGTTGTAGTGAAAGAACTATTTCTTAGGTGGGAGAATAGTGTGACTTGACACCATTTTTTCTCTTGAACTGACTCATTCTTTCTGAGAGACCACACCTGATCAGTTTGTTATGTGTGATGAACGGATTTTTTTTTCGTATGATGCGTGTTTCTTGTGATAACATCTGTAGTCACATTTATGGTTGTGCTTGTAATAAACTGTGATGTCTAAACATCCATGGTACAGAATTCATTCCACAAGTAACAACAAATATGTTGTCCTTTCTAATGCCACCTGATCGATGGTGTCAGATCGAGGCCCGCGAAATTCACTATGGCAAAGGGCTTGATTTCGTCTGTTGTTATCCGCTGCTTTGAGCACTAAGGTGTCATGTCATGGACAATAATCAAATATGACCAAATATCCTATAGACAGCATCGGCAATCTGAAAGCAGTTATCTTCGAAAATTATTCAAGGGGGTTATTGCTTATTCACCAAATTTGTCAATATTACTATCAATTAAGAAAGGGGTGCCAGAGCTTCAAAAGAGGTTAGAATTCTGCATGTTGGTTCACGGAAGGTATTTTATTTCCCCTCTATCACCCAGAGATTAAACCTGTGGAGGTGTTCTCGTATACACCACCAGGGAAAGCGCCCTCTAGAAGTTACAGGCTCTCTCATAGGTAACAATACGTTTTAGATCCATCCCATCTCAATTTTGATAAAGAACCCCATGTTGGAGCTTCCACCGACCTCTCGAGAGGATTTTAGGCATGATAGTTATTTAGAATGCCCTTAAGCCACATTTACAAACATCCATGCCTTATCTGGGATTCTAACTCAGGTCCTACGACACAGCAATCAGCGTCACTAACCAATTCACCGTCTCTAACGTATATAATGTACTTAACATAATAACAGATACAATAAATCATAAAACATTTACGTGAAGGGCTCATGTTATGACAGCACTTGCAAGTGTCATGACTCATGATTGAGTGCGCTGTACAGAAATACATACTGAGACTCCTAGAGACAGAACGGCCACGGAATCGACGAGAGTCAGAACAAACGACCTAAATGACGAATATTAGCCACTTGACAACGACGCACGTTTAAATATTTAACTTAGAATGGTAATTGTATAGTCCCCTTTTCTTTATTACTATTAGAATATAAACAGTTTTATTTTTTAACTCTTAGTTATTACTAGCTAAGGAACCAACCCAAACACAACTATTGGGGGTTTGTGGTATAGAATTCATAATACAAACAAACTACAATATATATATATATATATATATATATATGTGTGTGTGTGTGTAATGTACATGTGTGTTTCTATATTCAGGAATATCGTTATTAATTATATACAACGTAATGAATTTCTGGTGTCAAAAGAATCAGAAATAATAAATAACTATAAACATTTTACTAAATATTGCTTAAATCAGAAATACCCAATTAATTTTATTAATAGTTATATGAATAAAGCTATTTAAAATAGTAAGGATTAAAAATTCTGAGATTGATAATAGTTTATTACTATAAACTTAAATATTTCATAGTTATAGTTGTGTGTCTCCATACTCTAATAATAGATAAAATTACTTATTATTATTTTGTTCATATTTACTCTAGTGTTTCTAAAGTTATGTTATAACTTGTGTGTAATTTTAATTAATTTTTATTTCCATTCTTTTTATACTTTTGTTAAGAGCTACATTTCAGCCCTTCACATGATTTAAATCTGCATTAGGGTCTAGAATCTGGTAATAACTTATTTATTGCACTCAGATTCAGCAGAGGCTCTGCATTTTTAAGTGCATTTTTTAGGTAAGTTACCTCTATCTTGTAAAGGATTTAGATATTCCTATCTATTACTTTCAATAGGTTTTTCCTCAGTATTATTTACGTAGAGGAGGAAGGTTGGCTGGCTGAAAAAGCTTGTCCAACCCCACTTTTATATAAATTATTTTATATATTAGCTGTCCTAAGTCAGCAATGTTTATAACACTGCAGCATCCATTTTATAATTTTTAATCTCGGTTGCTCATATGCCTCCTTCATTGTTTGATTTTCCTACTGTCTATGTGTTTTTGAATGTGATTGTTGGATGTTATCTGTTGTTTGTAGAGAAAAAGACTATATATGGATACGCTATCTTATCATACTTTTTTATTAATACTTATTAAATATTATTATTTAGTTCAAAAATTATTTTTTTCAGTCTCGGCCTCATAATTTTTCATAAGATTTTGATAATAATTAACTATTGGCATTTATCTAAAAGGGTATATAATAAAGTACTTTATTGGGTATCTTATATAGCATTTAATCTAGTCCATCATTAACGTCCAGGGTATTTTTGAAGTTCTGTACACAAATTCTCTTTAACTATGAAGCATACTTAGTTTCAATGTTATTCCAATGTGCAATTTATAACTGCGGACATTTCCGCAAATGCATTTTCTATCCGATAACAGTAATCAATATCATCTGAAGGAGTGTTATGGATGCAAACATACGCTAATTGCTTCACCGCTTTCGGTACAGCACTGCCCAGCCACTTTTGGACTGTTCGCAGAAATTTCAATAATCTTCCCGCTCAAAGCTTAATGAAATCTCTTAGCTACTCTCTTGGCTCTAACAATCCATAAATATGAGCTTCGGGCATTTGCCTATTCTGTGAGCCTTTACACTGTTGTTACCGCGTTCCTTTCATCTCCAGCAGGTACATTGGTGTAGACTAAACAGTGAACGCGGGGAAATTCAACTGAAAGGTCACAGGTAAGCTTTGTGTTTATTCTGGTATGAAAATAGATCTCAGAAACCATCTTTCTCATGTTTATTTCTCGTTACATAGCAAGGATACAATTTCCTTTGTTGTAGATTTGTTGTCAGGATTTAAATAAACCGTGCGTGAACAAATGGTACACTATGGATATTGTGTTTGATGCTCAGCGTGAAAAGAGTAAAGCTTCTCCGAAATAATTTTTTACTTTATTTCAAATAGGAAGAGATTGTATACTGCGTTTGAAATAAAATTACAGAAAACGAATGATTTCTTTTTACTTTTTCAATTTTTGAATTTCCGTTTTTATTTTAATTATTTTTTGTACCAAAGTGGCCGCGGTAGTCTAGTGGTCAAGATATTGGCTGGCGTGTTATGAATTCGAGCTTGGTACCGCTGAAGACTCGCAGTTCAGACGGGGCCAGTGCACGTGAAATATGTCGAGGCTTAAACATCCTCCCGTTGATGTGGTGGGGAAGTTAGGAGGAAGGGGAGTTTTTTGGTTTAGTCTTTGAATAGATGTCCTAGCTATATGTAGGATAAAAATTATTATTATAGAAGTGTTTTTCATACAAGTAATATAAACAATAGTTTTTAAGTCAATTTCTACTTAGATCAACAAAGAAAAATATTATTTTAGTAACTTTATTCAATCGATACAATTAATATAAATATGTATATACATAGGACAGAATCACAAAATTAAGTGGTAATTAATTTTTATTAACTTTCATTAAAGTATCCTATTGTCATCCAAAACAGTCGAATATATAAAATTTCTGTTCAACTGCATACTTTAAAACGTAAGAAAAATATCTTTTAAAGTTTTAACTCAAGTTGCTAAAAATGAAATCAACGTGGCTGTATTTGTAATTCTTTAAATAATTAGTTTCGGTCAATTGAGTTTAATTAATTATAATTACATTATCGTATTTTTACCCAAAACAATAGAGTATAGAAAACTTCAGCTCAAATGAGGGCTTTAATATGTGAGAAAAACATTTTCAAGTTTCGACACAAGTCGCCAAAATGGCCGCTAAATCGCCAGAAATGATGCCAACGTGGCTGTGTATTTCTAATTCTTTGAATAATTAGTTTAAATCAATTAATTTTTATTACTTATAATTAAATTATTGTATTTTCATCCAAACGTTTCCTATATATAAAAGTTCAGCTCAATCAAACGCCTTAAAATGTATTTTATTAACGATTGAAAATTCCACCAAGATAAATAAATAAATATATAGAGTGTGAACTAATAGTAGGAATTGAAAAATGATATTGTTTAAAAATAGGCCATGTTTTCTTTATTTTTTGAAAAATAATTGCATTTAAATAATTTGTTATTGAAAATTCTTGTAGGGTTGGATATGGCACTGTCACATCCCCTCCCCCTGTTACTTCGAGTGGAGCAATCCGCACTGACGTCACACCCCACCAGGAGTGTCCGACTGAAGAACTACACCGGAAATGACGCAGCCAAACGTTAGAGACACTAAGCACTAGTTGTAAGAGAAAGACGTTCCCCTTTGGTGTTTAATACATATTTAAATATTTCATACTTCATTTTATTATTTTCGCATATTCTTAATACAATTTTATATGAATTATTTAATTCAACTGACATTAAATATCTTACGCTTTTTTCAAAATCACTGATTTGAACGTAGACACTTTGACGGGTTCTATCAGCCTCTTCAAATAATCATTTGGAGAAAATTATTTGTTGAGTGTCGCATGTTTATAAAACCGCTTCCTGTAATAAAACCATGATTTGTGTTAACTTGAGTACTATTTAAACTCTAGCGAATTGAATGTAGCAACTAGTTGTTAGGCTGCTATTGACTGTTATTAGGTTATTAGTCTGTTATTAGGCTGTTAGACCAGCGCTTCTCAAACTGTGGGGCGCGCCCCCTAGGGGGGCGTGATAACGCTAGAGGGGGGGCGAGCATGTTGAAATGTCGAAAAAAAAAGGTTATTTCAAAAAATTATGAATTTTTTGAAAGTAAAACAAACAAAATGCATTCTGTCCCAATGAGAAAAAATTACATTCATACTAATATAATACACTTATTAATATATCTGTACTGCACAATGTGAACTTTATAATTATCTTAACAATACTAAGTTAAAAAGTTTAATAATTACCAGTGTACGCACCGCGGCTGGTCATATATAAAATTATATGCCAAAACTAACACTTATCTGGATCATTTGTACGGCTTGTAATTAATCCCTTAACTGCAGATTAAAAGATACGCGATTCACTCCCCAAAGCCACCGTTTTGCACGTATGCACGCATATCTGGTGTATTTGGGGGGGGGGGGAGTGAAAATATATAAGAAAATCCTCTGTGTGAAATAAGTAAATCCTTCTCAAACAATGTTTAGGTCATTCTATTGCATTCAAGAGTCTTCGAAATAATTTTATGGATAGTAGTGAACATATTTCCGAAAGATGTATTTATACGTCCGGAGAAATTTACGCTCTGGCTGAGCGAGACGTTTATATACGCCGGTGGTGAAGAGGTTAAAGTCTTATTGTAGCTTTAGCCTCAAAGTATCATATTATCGAATTCAATGCATTAGTGTTTAATGGAGGGGGCGCGATGAAAATTGTGATTGAACATTGGGTCGCAAGTATTGAAAGTTTGAGAAGCACTGAGTTAGACTATCAAAGTTAATATCTTTAGTCCTTGGTGGGCGTGAAGAGCATATTTTGTTCGAATTATCAAGTAATAACAGGCAAGCTCTGACTAGTGATGTTGCATTGGATCGTAAGCAAAATAAAGTGAAACTCAGTTAACGCGGAACCAATTAAGACAAAACATCGGTTAACACGAAATAATACAATGGTCCCGTTAAACTACTTATATTTTTATGCATTTTTTCAATTTCTACTATTAGCTCACATTCTCTACATATTTATCTATTTATCTTGGTGGGATTTTCAATCGTTAATAAAATACATTTTAAGGCGCTCCATTGAGCTGAAATTTTATATATATGATTATTTTGGATTACAATACAGCAATTTAATTATAATTAATGAAAATTAATTAATTCAAACTAATTTCTTAAGAATTATAAATACAGCCACGTTGGCATCATTTTTGGCAATTTAGCGACCCTTTTGGCGACTTGTGTTAAAACTTGAAAAGGTTCTTTCATCACGTGCACTCAGTTGAACTGAAATTTTATATACATGATTGTTTTGGATGACAATACGATACTTTAAATGATAATTAATAAAAATTAATTATCACATAATATTGTGATTCTGTCATATGTATATACATATTTATATTAATTGTAACTATTTAATAAAAAGCAGCTAAAATAAAATTTTTCTTTGTTGATCTAAGTAGGAATTTACTTAATTTTTTTTTATATTACTTGTTTTTTCTTAACAAGAAATGACAGTCACTTAAGACGAAGAGCTTTCGCTTTTCAGAACGGACAATATGCAGAAAACACCAGCCGCGGAGATGAGATTTAAGAGGGGTGTGAAATAAAAAAGAAGGAACTTCACATGCTACGCAGAAACGAGGCTAACGTGACTATGAAATACCCTCGAAATAGCTTGTGAAGCGGGCCAATTTTGTTTATCTAAAACACTCCACCCCTACAAACACGGGACACAAAAAGCATCTAAGATGAGGACCATCATGAAAAAAAACCACGCGCAGTTATTTTTAATCGCATGTTCCATTGGTGAAACGAAAAACAAAGTGGACGACATGGAGCAATTTCCAAACAATTTGATGGTAAAAAAGACAATGCAAAGAAGAATATCAGATTATTTTCAAAAAACTCAATATATTTTTGGATTGTCAAAAAAAGGTAGAAAATTTGCATTAAGTTTCATTAAGTTTTTGTACATGTTTTGTTTCATTGATTTTTTTAAAAATACATGCAAATATTCATATTTATGTGAATAAAATGTTCTCTTATAAAACTAATTTTGTTAAATATATTACTTTTTGCAATATCCTTTATTACGAAAAAATATTTCAGACTCGTCAGTTTCGTGTTAAGCGATTTTCCCTGTAAGTGATCTAATTATTTGTCTTAGAAATTTAGGATAGCGATTCAGTTGACCGCTGCCCTTGGCTTATGATATTTCTTGACAGTAAATTGATAGATAAAATAAAGTTATTGGTATTTGTACCGTGGCTGTGTGTGTGTGTGGATCATTCGATGTCCCTTACTTTACCAGCGGTCACAGAGTCGCGACTACCTTAAACAAGCATTAAAAGAATACATTAAATTTAAACCTGGAATTTACTGAATCATAATGAAAATCCCAGTTCCTATTTAAAAATAGACATAAGACTCCTTACAATACAATGGTGAGTTTTAACACTTCAACAGAAAAAAAAACTTGCCCAACAAATTAAATATTCTGCAGGAATTATTTCCGGTGCCTAATCCGAAAAGAAAGAGAGAACAATAGAGGAACGTCTTCTTAAACCAACATTTCGCTACAGCGGAATCCTTTTTTTTGTTAACAGGAAGGGCAATCTGATCAGTAGGATCAGTGTGTCAGATGACACCCAGAACGTTATCGCTCAAAGGTAAGGATAGGAAAGATCCCCTATTGAAATAATGCAACGTGCATTTTTTTTCTTCTTTTTCGTGAAGAGTTGGATGTCCCTCTTTTGGAGAAAAAGAACATTTGAAAGATCTCGCTGTTCGAAAAAAAGTTCTTTGAATGGAAGAAAAACGCGATCACATAGTATTATTCTAACATATTCTACACCTATTACTGGTTAAAGATATTTTTTTCTACAGAAAATTCTATTGAAATTCTGATTTTTACAAGTATTTTAAAGTTTGAACTTGTTATACACCTATTACTGGTTAAAGATATTTTTTCTACAGAAAATTCTATTGAAATTCTGATTTTTACAAGTATTTTAAAGTTTGTGAACTTGTTATGAGGAAGAAATTTCATGGTATAAACGAAAAACTACCGGAATTTTTTTACAACATTATATCTGGTACAGGTTTGGTAAGATCTGGTATATAAGTTCACACCCAAAAGCAATTGCTGTATTTATTTGAATCTAAGCCTCTATCTTTTCTAAGCCGCACCTCAAATTATCATCGAGCAGAAAATGCTCATCAAATACGAAAAATAGCGTAAGAGGGTTTATAGATATCCAATTTAAAAAAAAAAATTTAAATGAAAAACTAAAAGAAAGTAAATAATAAGTTACTTTACTAAACACACACACACTTATGCCAAATATGCGTTCATATATGTACTGGATCTACTATAACTATAATAACTATAAATATATGTTCTCTCAAACTTAGTAGCGCAACAGCCCATGAAGGCCAATACTTAATGTATCAACACAGTATAAGGGAACCTTGGGCCCTGAGATACAGGAGCAGATGTTCCGGTCAGATGATCAGTCTGTCGCGAAACCTCCTGTGTTAAGTTCCCAAGCAATTTGGACTCAGTTATCGACCCCCACTGAAGGGATGAAAGACAAAGTCAACCTTGCCCAGCCCAAGGTTTGAATCTTCGACCCGTGGTGTGGAAGCGTGATGCACTAACCACTCAGCCACTGTGGGCTTCATTTTTTTACTAAGAAGACATAGTACCTTTAAACCTTCAATTTATTGATTTTTCAAAAATATTTTTAAAAAATAATTTGAACTGTTTGAAACATTTAAAACAAACCGCATCAAAATCCGATAATTATTACGTTCTGTACAAGAAAAAATGTAAATGTCTAAAGAGACTTTGCTCTTTAAATGGAATATAAACAAACCACGCCTCCGTAAGTTTCGGTTTCGACCCAGAATAAATTACTGCATTTTTTTCTTAAATTTTCAATTATATTTATAATTGTCTTTTGATAGAAGAATTCAACACATTTCGGAAAAAACTATCAGATGGCAAAAGTATAAGTGGGAAAAGATGCCCGACAGGTAAATTAATAGATAAATTCACGATATATACTATGGAAATGCTATAAGTGAGAACTGCAGCTCCATAGATGATATGCATAAATCCATTTGGGCCATTTATTGTCATTACCGCTCAACAGATGAAGAAGCAATGCATTACTTCTGCCTGGTTGGTGCATCCTCATGGTGTAGTTATCAAAAGGCAAAACCCTCAGAAAATACATCATACAAACATAACAGTATTGTTCCAACCTCTGTTATGGATGCAGTAAAACCAATATTTGCAGAATTATCCCCACCTAAGTTATTAAAAAAATGTTTAGGGGGAAAGACTCAGAATTCAAATGAGTCTTTCAACTCGACGGTTTGGAAATACGGCCCTAAAACATCAGGATCTTCTAAGAGAATAGTTGATGTTGCAGTGAATGAGGCAGTAGTAATGTATAATGATGGAATGGCTGGTTCATTTGGATGTTATGAAACATCTGGGTTGTAAATTAGGTCACTTATTTTTCTGTCACTTATGCTTTTCAGTCCGATAATGCTCGAATAAAAGAAGTTGAAATGAAGTTTAGGTCTTCAACATTATATGCTCGTAGGGCTTTGAGAATGCGAAAAAAAGCCATGCATGAGCATTTTGTTGAAATAGAAAGTGTGGCACATGAGGCGGGTGCATTTTAAGTATTAAATAATTGTATTTTGTTGTATGAAATTACAGTGCATTGTGTTTAAACGTGATTTTTTCTCAGTTTCTATTTTTCACACTTTCCCACAAGATTAAAAAAAAAGTTTTGATTGTAGAGTTCTAAAATTTTATATGGGTATTTTACTTGTAGTTTTTTATTCTGTGAACCTCACATTTGTTAATGGAATGAATAGATTTTATTTTATAGCATGATAGATGGAAAAAAATCACTTATTATAAATTTTATGACTTCTAAATTTTTAAATTTTTTTTAATTAGGTAGAAATTTAAAATTTGAGGTTTACAGAATAAAGACATTATTTAGCTTTAATTTGGTATATAAATGAAGATTCTACTGTACATCTTTCAAAAGTTATCTTGTGGGTAACAGAAGGTAAGTTTTTTTTTTAAATTTTTGTGTGCATATTCTGTGTTGTTAAAAATTTTTTATCAATTTAAAAGCAAAAATTGACTAAGTATTTTAAACTTTAAACTTTTTTGTACAAATTGTAAAAAATGTCCCATTAGAATAGGGAAAAATCATTGATTTATGTTGAATCGAAAAAGTATGTCGAAATGTACAATTTTTGGTTTCGAAAGGTACTATGTCCCCTTAATTATAAACTTTTAGATACATACATGAAGTAGTAATTGCTCTAATTGCCTCATCCAACAAATTTAGTTTCCTTTGATTCTAAGCCGCACCCAATTTTCAGTATCATTAACATTGGGGGAAAATGTGACGCTTAGATTCAAGTAAATACGGTAATTGCTTTCCTTCACAGTTTAAAATACTGCAGTTATACGATGCAACTGGGATTATTTTATGAAGAAGGTGCTCAACTTTAAAATGTAAGGAAACTAAATTAGACTTACAGCTCAGGGATTTAAACAATGGTTGAGAAAAAAATTTGAACGTAATTAACTTCTAAAAAAATATATATATTCCACAATCCAGTGTCTGATTGATTCGATAAAATGCATTAATTAAAACTCCGTCTAGTAAAGTAAATCTTTTTTTAATGCGTTTCTTAATATTCTTAACTTCTTTATTAATCTCTAATCTTAAGTAAAAATAAATTTAGCTTTTATAAAATTAAAAAAATTAAAAAGTAAACTTAGTCTAAATTAGATTGGTTTATAATTCATTAATTTTAACCTAGAACAATATAAGAGATATTGCTGACATGTCATAAAATTTCGAATAAAAATGAAGTAGTAATACATACACCATTACCACTTTTTTTAAAAAAAAAAGTTAAGCACTTGAGAAGCGAGTGCTTATCGGAAATAAATTAATTAATCATACATTATATATTGCAGTACTGATGTCATGTATTTTACATTATGGATATACTGTTGTCAAAAATGTATCGTATTTTTCGAATATATTTTATTTTATTCATTATGTAATAAAATTTATACCAAAAAATTTTTTTTAATAATATATAGTAATTAGTTCTTATTTACAATAATGTACATTCCTCTTACTAATTAAGTGAATATTTTTTATTTTATTTTACATGTACTGAAAACTTTCAATGAAGGAAGTGTTAAATCCAGGAAAAAAAATCCTGTAAAAACATTTATTTCAAATTTTACGAAAGCGTTTCGTAATGAGTGACTTTTTTCTTTTGTTTTATGTCTCTCAGTATATATATAAGTATCCTTAAATATAAATAAGAAAAATTCCAAACAAGACAATTGAAGAAATTGAATAACTGAAGTATAATTGAATATATATACATGATATAATTAGTTAAGAATAATGAAGAGTAGAAAAAGACCAAATGCGCACACACACAATATAACAAAAGTATGAATTCATAGGAAACTAATAATATATACAAAAAAATTAAGTCCATTCCATTTTAGGTCAGCGAAAAAATTTTTTATTTCAGCTACTTTTTATTAAATAGTTACAATTAATATAAATATGCATATACATATGACAGAATCACACTATTAAGTGACAAAATAGAAAGCAATTTTCCTTGTAATTTGCCATTTTCTTTTCTATATAGGATGTTAGACTATTTTTGTTTGTTTGTTTGTTTCTATTTATACATTTATTAAATTTAATTCTTACAATAAAATAATATAGTAAAACAAGTAATAAAAACATTAATTCAATTCCTACTTAGATTAACAAAGAAAATTTTTATTTTAGCTACTTTTTATTAACTAGTTACAATGAATACAAATATGTATATACATAGGACAGAATCACAACATTAAAGTAAT
Organism: Trichonephila inaurata madagascariensis; assembly: GCA_019973955.1. Lineage (NCBI taxonomy): Eukaryota > Metazoa > Arthropoda > Arachnida > Araneae > Nephilidae > Trichonephila > Trichonephila inaurata. Next base: position 148,577 of record BMAV01004477.1, on the reverse strand, counting down.
TAATTTTTATTAATTATCATTAAAGTATCCTATTGTTGTTCAAAACAACCGTGTACATAAAATTTCAGTTCAACTGACTGCTTTAAAATGTGAGAAACAAATCTTTCAAAGTTTTGAACCAACGTGCTGTATCTGTAATTATTTAAATAATTAGTTTCAGTCAATTAATTTTAACTAATTGTAATTAAATCATCGTATTTTTATCCAAAACAATAGTGTATAGAAAATTTCAATTCAAATGAGCGCTTCAAATAGTAAGAAAAAAATCTTTTCATGTTTTGACTCGCCAAAATGGTCTCTAAGTCTACAAAAATGATGACAACGTGGTTGTATTTGTAATTCTTTGAATAATTAGTTTTAATCAATTAATTTTTATTAAGTATAATTAAATTACTGTATTGTCATTGAAAATAATCATATAAATGTATATAAAATTTCAGCTCAACTGAGCGCTTTAAAATGTATTTCATTAACGATTGAAAATTCCACGAAGATAAATAAATAAATAAATAGTAGGAATTGAAAAATAAACCATATTCTCAGAAACTAGGCCATCCCAGGTGGGGTTTGAACGTGCGACCTATGGATTAGATGTCCGACGGGGTATCCATTGCGCTACAGGAACTCAGTAAACGATATTCCTTACTATATATGCTGTTGAACTATTAGTTCTGTTTGTTACTTTTTATGCATCTTTCAATTTACTTAATGAATTAATATTTGAAAAAACGTTATTAACATCAAGCACACATCATCCACTACAATTTTCAAAAAATGTATTTGAACTAGAATGGATGAGTAGAAAGTATTTTGTTAACGATTTAAAATTTGATCAAGATATATAAGAATATAAATAAATATATATAGGGTGAGAGTGAACTAATAGTAGAAATTGAAAAAGCGTGGGGATGAATACAATATTTTGGAGTAGAGTTTAATTTAAGTTTTAGAAAATTTTACAGATATGATTTTTTTTTAAATATCTGTGCAAGTTATGATACTGAAAAATCTTAGGTATCAATAAAATCGATAACAGTGAAGTGATATTAATTTTGCTACTTGAGAATGAAATTTAAACTTTGCTTTTTCATTTTTATTTTTTGATACATGATTCATTCATTATATTTATTTAATACCTGTATGCTGTTCCTGTTTTTCAATTCCTACTATTATGTCACACTCTCTATATATTTATTTATTTATGTTCATGGAATTTTAAATCGTTAATAAAATACATTTTAAATTGCTCAATGGAGCTGACATTTTATGAACATGATTTTTTTGGATGACAATACAATAATTTAATTAGAATTAATAAAAAAAATAATTGATTTAAACTATTTATTCAAAGAATTACAAATACAACCACATCACAATCATTTTTTGCGACTTGTGTAAAAACTTGAAAAGGTTTTTTTCTCACGTTTTAACGCATTCAGTTGAACTGAAATATTATAGAAACGATTGTTTTGGATGACAATACGATACTTTAATGATACTTAATAAAAGTGTATCACCACTTAATGTTGTGATTATGTCATATGCATATACATATTTATAGTAATTGCAACTATTTAATAAAAAGTAGCTAAAATAAAATTTTTCTTTGTTGATATAAGTAGGAATTGACTTATTTTTTATATATATTACTCCTTGCTATTATTACTTCTTCACCATTTGCGAAAAACATGTTTGTTCAAACAAAATAGACAAAAAAATAAGAACTAAATCAATTTTATATTATTGATGCTTTTCCTTAAATTAATGAAAATTCATGGAATAAACATTACTCTTTTATGAAATGCATCGCAAGTATGGGATTTGAAATATCAGTATTTTAAGTTAAAAACTCTTTTTCGTACCATTAAAGTAGACACTAAGAATAACATTTCTCGTTTATAAATCAATTTCCTGTAGGGAATTTTAACTAAGAAATGATTGAAAAATTCCAAATATTACAAACATAGTAAATCTATGTGCAATATCTGAACAAATTATCATAAAATTTATGTAGTTATTACAAATACCGTCCAATTGACGGGGTCTGCTCGACACGCCCAAGAAATTTATACTAAACTTCTGTCTTTTTGAATGGAACTTTGAGCACCATGCTGGAGACAGTAGATTTGGGTTCCGTTCCACCCTTACTTTAAGGGAAAATACCCCGGAATGTGATCTGGTGATCTCTCCCACCCCTCTTCTTCTACTTCCACCTTTCGAGAGAACTTTCGACTCGATGAATATTTAGACTGCCCCCATGTCACACATTTACAAACATTCATGCCATCTAGGGACTCTGACAAATGCCCTCGGCACTGCGGTCATTGTCACTACACTCTACCCAGTCAGAATGGCCTAAAAACTATATTACCGCCATTAACTGAAAACAATACTCAACTATATTTACAGCAAAGAAGTCCTTCTTAATTTTTCTTCAGTTCATAGACAAACTGTCACAAAGCTTTCAAAATTTGAAACTTTTTCAATTTTTCAGTCGTATTTTTGAAATATTTGATCCGTTTTTGAGTTGATGCCAAAAAAAAAAAAAATACTACAAATCTTGTTTAGTATCTTAAAAACTTATAAAGCGAAAATGTTTAGTCGTAATAATCTCAAAAATTGCTTTAAGCCTAAATTATACAAGTATATGAGAGATAAAAAAAGAAACATAAAATATTTTTTTTATGTAAGATATTTTTATGTCTCAATATCCAAGCGTTTTTGGATATAAAATAGAAGTTTGCAGAATTCTTCAGTAAAAATATTATATGAGTTATGAAAAATGCTATACCCTTCTTCAATACAGAATTCTTTTGCTTGTTCTACCAGAAATTGTTCCCTGTAGCAATCATAAAATGCTTATGTCCCTCGTAACAATAATAATAACAGTATACATTAATATAGTTTGATTCAGGTATATCTCATTCATGACTGAAAAACAAAATAACAATCTTAAAAATGAAATGCCATAAAATAAAATTGTTGAAATAAAACATTTATTTTTAGTCAGAAAGCACATGCTCATTGTTGATTTTGGTCTCCAAAAAAAATATTAAAAAAAAAGATATTTTTTTTTAAATCAACTCATTTAGGATTTTGTTAATGTATC